>JAQQZZ010132193.1:0-13708 GCA_030265115.1 Mopalia vespertina | reverse complement strand
CTTATAACCCACACTGTCACACTATACTGACACCCTGCTCTGATACTGCACCCACTCACCCTGCCCTGATAACTCACTGGGTCACACTATACGGACACCCTGCTCTGATACTGTACCCAGTCACCCTGCCCTTATAACCCACACTGTCACACTATACTGACACCCTGCTCTGATACTGCACCCACTCACCCTGCCCTGATAACTCACCTGGTCACACTATACTGACACCCTGCTCGGATACTGTACCCAGTTACCTGTCCTGATAACTCACCTGGTCACACTATACTGACACCCTGCTCTGATACTGCACTCAGTCACCCTGATAACCCACCCTGTCCCATTATACTGACAACTTTATCAAGCACAAAAGCTAGACACTGTACTGAAACGTCTCAACCTTGGTAAAAAGAAGCTGAAATTCATCACAGTTTTGCTCCTGTAAGTTCATCCCAACTTTTATCTGCACCTCATAAAGGTCCATGATAATACAATACCTTCTGGTGTCGTTAATCCTTGACCCTCACAATAATATCCCCCGGTACACAGGGTACATTCTGTTTGATTGGTCAGGCCTTGGGTAGCTCCATACATGCCTGGTGGACAAGCCACTGGACTGGCTGTTCCTTCCACACAGTAAAAACCTAAAACAAGAATCAAATTTGGAGATTAAACTGGAGTTGTGGTTTGTCTCAGTTTGGGCATGTTTTACCATACTTGAGGTTATTTCACTCACATGATGCTTCACCTACCTATTTAAGAAAAAACCTCATAAAACAACCTCCGATGTCTGTCATATATTTCAGGTCCACTCAGGGACTTGAACCTGTGATCCAGTGAGGATTAGCAGTCCAACACACTGACCACTGCAGCAGAACGGAATAGACTCCCATGATTGGTAATAATGTAGCTACCTACACATTTATTTATTGAACATATATCTAATTGTTATATAACACTCATTATAAAATGATCATACCTTGAAACAATGAGTATAAATTAACTTGTATATTCATCAAGTCATATAACAAAAAACATTTATCTACCTTGCGGACATATATCAGCATCTGCCCCTTGACTGGGTGTGCTAGATTCAGCATAACGTTTACAGTAGTAGCCAGGGGAACAGAGGCCTGTAGGGGAGGTAAGTGCGGTTTGACCGCAAAATTCACCAGCAGAGCATGGAGAACAATCACTGCTCTGGTTTAGGCCAGTTCTGTTGTTAAACGTTCCCAGGGGACACGGCCATTGGTCACTCCTGACTGTACCTGA
This sequence comes from Mopalia vespertina, assembly GCA_030265115.1. Lineage (NCBI taxonomy): Eukaryota > Metazoa > Mollusca > Polyplacophora > Chitonida > Mopaliidae > Mopalia > Mopalia vespertina. Next base: position 12,439 of record JAQQZZ010132193.1, on the reverse strand, counting down.
AAAATTAATATTTCAAGTTTAGGGGTGTGGACAAAATTATTAATTACATATTTTATAAAATTAATATTTTCTAATTTCATTTCATTGGTGCTGATATTCAAATTTACACAATTTGTAGAAAACCTTTTCATATTGGAACTCAAAGCACAGTTGAACTGTAGTACAATTTTACTTTTTATGAAACTAACATTAGTACTGTTTATTCAGGCTCGTCGTATGCTAAAGGAGGCCTATAGAATACTGGTTTCTGGTGTCTGAAAGGGCTGTATGGTATACCAAGGGTTCTGCTATATTCAAGGGTCATTGAACATACTCAGTTTTCTCATATTATTTTTCGTAGGATTCCGCTATACCCAGATGATATACATTCAGCCATGTGTTTACTCAGGTTTGTTCCGGTATTAATGTACTCTTGTTTCTTATATTTGATTTATTGATTTGTGTTTTACATAAACTGCCCTGAGCCAGTTTCGTGTACAAGTTCCCATTGGTTTAACCCTTGGAATGGGGCTGGGAGGTGCACCCATCTTTTTTTGCTATTCTCTTTAATTAAGGAATGTGAATCTCAAGTGTCTGAATCAAAGAAATCATCATCAGGGGCCTCCTAATGTTGAGACTAATCATCGTTTGATCACCTGTAATGTTGAGCCAATCTTGAATTCCCTATCTGGTTTCTATGTTTTACTTTACAAAGGAAGTCTTAACACCTGGAGTTTCAAGTATACCCTATATCACCTAAAAATTCGTCCATAAAATTACTGCTTCAGAAGCTATTTTAAAGGCTTGGAAATTGTGTCTGAGAGTCAGACGATTGATTTCCCAGTTAGATAGCATCAGGATTTCTCAGAAAACATAAATTTGTCTGTTTACATGCTGTAATAATGTCACAACTAGGAAAAATGTAAGCATTGTTCATAAACGAAATTTTAGGTGATTTACAGTACTCAAGTTTTCAAGTACACTCAAGTTTTCAAGTACACTCAAGTTTTTAATTACACTCACGTTTTCAAATACACCCAAGTTGTCTAGTACACTCAAGCTTTCAAGTACACACAGATTTTTTAATACAATGAAGTTTTCTAGAACACTCAAGTTTTCAAGTACACTCAAGCTTTCAAGTACACAAAAATTTCTAGTACACTGAAGTTTTCTAGTATACTTGAGCTTTCAAGTACGCCCAAGTTGTCTAGTCACTCAACTTTTCTAGTACGCCCAAGTTGTCTAGTCACTCAAGTTTTCAAGTACACTCAAGTTTTTAAGTACACTCAAGTTTTCAAGTACACTCGAGCTTTCTAGTACACACAAATTCTCTTACTCTAGTACACTCAAGTTTTCAAGTACACTCAAGGCTTCTACTACACACAAGCTTTCTAGTACAACCAACTTTTCTATCACACTCAATTCTCTACTACACACAAGTTTTCTAGAATACTCAAGGGTCTAATATACTCAAGTGTCCAGTTTACTCAAGTCTCTAATATACTCTAGTGTCTAAAATACTCATGTTTCTGGAATACTTTCTAAGTTTCTAATATACTCAGGTGAATACAAATAATACTTACCAGGTGGGCAGTAATAGCCCTCTGGACATGTCACTGTGTCATTAACAACAACAACACCTGCACTATTATGACAGTAAAATCCTCCAGGACACACTTTACAAGAATCTTGGCCAATCAAATCTTGATAAAATCCATTGGGGCATATGATTGGTTGATAACTTTGCTCTGGACAATAATGACCAATCAGACAAGGGTTTGGATCTAGAGTTATCTCCCCTTGTGGGCAATAAAAACCAGCACTACAATTGCCTAGGAAACAAAAGAAAAAATTATTGAAAGAAAAGTATTGACAGTTGAATCATTTGTTTAGAATAATAATATGTTTAAATTGCGGCTTCGAAAAAACAATTGACAAAGCAACCAAACTGGCATATCATAACCGAACTGGCGCATCATAAGTCACAAAAATCATAAATATCCCCCTAATTTCCCTAGTAAATAAATAGTCAAGCATGAAAAAAATATGCCTACAGTGCTTATTAAAGAAAGTAAGAGTCTAACTGGAACAGACTGCCCTAGATCACAGAGGGTCATACAGTATAGTTGTGTGGGCGGGGTTAAAACTTAGGGCATTCCATTTATATGACACAGATCTCATGCATATCATATTTAAGACAAACAGGTCAAGGCTCTGCCTTGTCTGTTTATTAAATTAACCAATTACTGGTTAAAGTGTTTTGTTGAAAATGCGGATTATCATTTAGTAGACAGCAACTCACCAGTAGTCATGGTGAGGTTATAATCTGCACAGTATTGTCCCGGAGAGCAGGGGAGACAATCTGAGACATCAGTATTCCCATTACTTGGGCTGTAGGTGCCCGGAGAACATGGCTCCGGCCAGGCACTCCCTGAAGAGCAGAAGTACCCTGGGGGACAACGATCACCGGTGCTGCCATCCAGTGGTGTGGCTGAACTAGAGCGAGACGAGCAATAATAGCCTGCTGAACAGTTTCCTGTAGATTGGTCGAGTCCACTGAACTGACAATATTGTCCACCAGGACATGGTAGTGGGTCAGAAGATCCTAAAGGTAAAAAGAAAATACACATTGATTGGCGTGATTAAAATTTACATCAAATCTATCGATTTTCTGGGTGTCTAATGATGTACTCAAGGGTATTGTACTTATTCGATTGGTAGTTGGTAAGATTGATTGATTGATTGATTGATTGGTGTTTTACAGTATGCTTAAGGGTATACAGTAGCACGCTGTCAAGCCAAGAATATTCTTCAAAACAAACTGCCCTTCAATGGCGGCCAAAATTAAATGCAATCTTTTTTTATTATTTTTACGGGAGGAATCTTAAAACCTGTAGCTATCATGTTCACAATATTATGCATACAAGCATGAAAATTGTAAAAATTATGCAATACCTGCCATATTGTTTTGCAGAATGTGGTGAAAAACAATCCTGTTGTCTTAACAGTTAGAAGCTATACTTCAAGTATGAAATTAATCAGTGAACTTATTTTACAGCTTGTGGGTTCACAAAAAGTTGTGACGATCAACTATACAATATCATAACAAAATTTAATATTATGATACAGACTTGAGTCTGAAATAAAGCTACTATTATTGTAATAAATATTATACTTTAACCACATTTTTTATATTAATATATTAATATTACCTTCAGGGCAGTAGAAACCAGGCTGACATTCCCCACCGTAAGTTGTAGAATTCCTACTGTCAGATCCCCCAGAACAATACCACCCAGCTGAACAGTTTCCAGTGGATACAGAATTAGCATACCCCTCACAGTACTGACCCCCCGGGCAGGACAAACAGTCACTAAGTGACAAAGCCCCTGGGCTGGGGTTATAAGTGCCTGGAGGGCAACGAAATTGGGTGCTAAATTCTGTTGCATTTGGACAATAATGACCTGTAAAATGAGAATACATAATGATAAATGGCTCTGTATTAATACAAATATTCGATTTATTTTCTTGTGTGTAATCTGTTTACAGCCTCAATTTGTTATTTAGACCTGATATAGTCATTTGATTAAATTGCTTACACTTGTTATCTGCTGACCTTGGATTTGTTTGATTGGGGTTTTACATCGTACTTAAGATTATTTCATTCATATGATGACATGCCAGCCCAATAGGTGAAAGAAATCAGCTGCAAGGCCACTGGCAACAAAGACATGTCAGACAAAAACACGACAATCACAGGACTCTCAACCCTCCACCTCGTGATAACAGGAAGCTCACTCCCAACCCTCCACCTCATGATAACAGGAAGCTCACTCCCAACCCTTCACCTCGTGATAACAGGAAGCTCACTCCCAATCCTCCACCTCGTGATAACAGGAAGCTCACTCCCAACCCTCCACCTCGTGATAACAGGAAGCTCACTCCCAACCCAACACACCCTGACCTTGGGAATTTCACCTTGAAAAGATACAATTGTAACTGTGAGACAACTCCTGATAAAAACTTGGAAAACTTACCAATGGGACAAAGAGCAGACAAGAACTCGGATGAATTAGCCAAACAGAAGTATCCCTCTGGGCACAGATCACAACTAGATTGTCCCTCTGTGGGTGAGTAACTTCCTGGCCAGCATGGGACAGGATTAGGTGACCCGTCAGGACAGTAGTGTCCCACGGGGCATATTCCTCCCACACCTGTATAATATGTTTGTACCGGACACGTACAGTTAGGAGCAGAAGAGTTGTCCGCTGTAGGATTTGGACGATCAACACCTGATGTACAATAATAACCTGAAATAAAAAGAAAGTGCACAATAATGTAATAGAGTTTATTGATTGGTGTTTAACACCATGCTCAAGGGTTCTTTCAATTGTGTGAGGTGATGTACTTCCAAAATTAAATACTGATACAATTATTAAGTCTGAATTGTTTTAGGTCTGTTGGAAACAAGTTCCTCCAGTAGAACTGATTCCTTGATTGATTGATTGATTGATTGATTGATTGATTGATTGATGCTTTACGCCAAACTCTTTTACCATCATTTAGACAATAAATCTTAACGAAATTAGTTTTTGGGGAAATTTCTGATGTTTACCATTGTCGCCCAAATATATCTGCTCAACACATTCCATCTGCGGCGAAATGTATCGATTAGAAATGACGATAATGTAAAACTATCAACCGCATATATTAATTAAATGGACGTATCAGACAGGCAATACATTGGGGTTTAACGCCGTGCTAAAGGTTATTTCACTCATATGGCGTTGCGACAGCCGAATGGGTCAAGGAAACCACCCTCGACGTCACTGGCAAAAAAGACAACTGGACAAATACAACAATAATGAACACCAGCACAAACGTAACATGTGAGGTGTTTTGATAAAGTAGAAAAAGAAATCTCCCTCCAGTGATAAGGAAAGACAGTATTGCTACTCTTAAAAAAAACTGCCCTTAGCAAAAAGGAAATAGAGGTTTATACACAGTGAATTTTGAATACCATAAATACTGTTCGAGTGAATGTTTAAAGTGATAACTAACGAAACACAAAGCCTCAAGTGGGTTATCCTTTCAACCATTCACGAGAGCAATATTATGGTATTCAAACTGCACTATGTAATGTTCTTTTTATTATTTACATCAACAATTAATTCCGAAATCAAAGATGTTTTCTATGACAATTTCAAACCCATCAAGACTATAACAGAATGACATTATTTTAAAAGGTGACATGGAATAGAGACATTATTTAAAACATCACGATAAATGACGTAGCCTATGTGTTGAGTGGTGAAACGATGCACATTCATATGAAAAGCCATAATAGGCAAGAAGGTCTTTGATGCAGAACAATTCGAAGTGAATATCAAAAAGTGTTATTTAACAGCAGCGAAATATCACTTTTATGCTTGAAGGAAATCCGGGTATTTCAAACTGATATATAAATAATAAAACCATTGTTATATATTACCTGCGGAGCAGTTTCCTGATGGAAGTGTCAGTCGTTCCCCTGAGCAGTACATTCCAGCATCACATGACATACACTGACCAATGGTGTACAGGCCTTCTTGGTAGCTATAGGTACCAGCTGGACAGGCTTGCCAGTTTAATCCAGTTCCTAAAAGATGTACATGTATCAGTGATGTATGTTAGGTCAGTGCTATTGATAAGGGTGTTTTACTTATATCTGTATAATGACTTTAATCTTCTGGTAACTAGTGCAAAACCAAAAAGAAACCACTCTGTGATCTCTGTGATAAACAGAAAACTTCCATTATATGAACAGGACGAATGATATATTTTTTATGTGCGGTACTTTGAACAGGGTTAAATAATTTGAGCACAAAATATTTATAAACTTTCGTTGAAATTAAGTATTGAAAATTCATAAAATATAAAATGTATGTTTCCTATCTTTGTATATTTTACTTTGAACTCATTTATTTTGGAAGATTTATTATGGGATAATGAACAGATTAATTCACAGATCTTTTATGTCCTTCTCCAGGAAATTGCCCTTATAGGATGACGATGTAACAATGAGCGAACAACAGAGTGGAAACTTTTAAGATGTTACAATGAAGCTTACCTTGAGGGCAGTAATACCCCTGGGGGCAGAGTTGAGCGTTTAGGGTGGCATTCTCCGGTTGGACAGGTAGACAATAGTAGCCATCCGGGCAAGGTAAACAGCTATCTGCGCCAGTAAGGTTCGCATGGGATCCCGCGGCACATTCCTACAATACCATTCATTTATCATAACTTATGAAGAGCTACATGTAGGACTGGAGGTCAATACGGGGGGTTCGAAGTATGACGTTACGACAACAGTGATGTCCCTTTCACGAGAAGCGAGGGTCAATCCACGATTTTTAACATGGGTGGTACAGGCCAGTTAACAGATAAACATGAATAAAAGCTGTATGAATTATGTTTTCCCATACATGAGCATGTAGCTTGAAATATTATTTTTTGAAAAAGTCATAATTTAAAAACTATACACGTATTTTAAGTGTTTAAGTATAGGTAGACTGCCCACCTTGCCATAAAGTGGCAGAGTCATTTCACAAAGAGACATCACTCTGTTGTCGTAACTTCATAGCTCGAAGCCCCTGTATTGTGCTTCCATATTCAGGAAAAACAAGAGGAACTATTTCACCAAATTAAAACATAAATATGTGATGCTAGTATTTCTATATGAACCTGTTTTGTTTGAAAATCAAGTGAATTGTTTAGAGCTATATTCTAATGTTCTGATGGAAAATTAACTGCCCTCAGCCAGATACATTTGTTATCTTATCCTGGATGTTAACGTTATCCTACCTGATATATAACAGAGCCATTAGGACAGTGTAGACCTCGGGGACAAATGTACTGGGTGGGATTGGGCTGGGACATACCCTCTGGGCAATAATATCCTCCCCAGCAGGGTAACAGCACTTCCGTCAATCCTGAAACAAATATACATGTAACAGTAACTAATTAAGAGAATAATTTCATAAAATTATAGAAATTGAAAAATGAGTCGTACTCAAGGGTATTTCACTTATATGATGACGTGCCAGCCCAATGGGTGAAGGGAACCACCCTCAACACCACTAGCAACAAACAAAGACAAGATGGGACAAATACAGGACGCAATACAGACACAACAAACAGATCGGCTTCCTGTTCCCCTTTAGCTCTGAGAGCACCTGGGCAATATGAATCTCCCTCAAACCACCAAATTGAAAAACGAAGGCAAGGGAAAAAAAAAAATAAAGATTAAAGCACCTTAGAAAATGTAAAAGAGTTTGCCAATCTTTAAAATAGTTTGTTAGAATGTGTTCACTGGATTGGGTTTAATATCCTACTCAAGGCTTTTTAATTTCTTTAACAACAGATTGTCCACTTCTCACTCTGCTTTACCTAAATATGGTGAAATACTCGGAGGAAACCTCCTAAAACCACCACCGCAATTATCAGCGGCACCTCATGTGACTCCCTCATATACCTGAGGTTGACGCGAGGAACCAGCGAGTGAGACATGAAAGGAGACTTACTAGTCGACTGAACCCTAGTCGAGGGACCTAAATTATTTACAGGTAAAATGGCCATGCTTACCAGTATCAGGGCAGTAGAAGCCCCCAGTACAATTTGAACACTGGGATACTGCTGAAAGTCCTGGTGTATTGGAGAAAGTCCCTGAAGGACACAGGGTGGGTGCCACACTACCAGCTCCACAGTATGAACCAGAGGGACATGCTATATAGGTGGCCACATCAGCAGAATTCGGGCAGTAATAACCTATAAGTATAAACATACAAATAGTGCTTATTAAGAAAATATACAAAGGCTGACAATTAACATTGAAATAAAATTATAAAAATTGAGAAAGAAAGATTTTCTCACGATAGCTATGTTGTGACCTGTTAAGGAGGCAATTAGATTATTTGGTGGATTTGGGGTTTAACGTATTGCTCAAGGTATTGAGTCATTGAGAAGCTGGGATAATAACATAAGAAACAATTAAACAAGACTTTATGAATTTACAACCTTCTGGATTTATTGACAAGCATTTCAGTGTCTAGCACTGTTTTAAAGCTAATATCTTGACAATGGTGGTAGTATCTGCGCTGAAACCTTGCTTGCAATAAATCTTCTTTGTAATGTGAATTACCTTGTGGACAATGAAGTGTTGTAATGTGAATTATCTTGTGGACAATGAAGTGTTGTAATGTGAATTACCTTGTGGATAATGAAGTGTTATAATGTGAATTATCTGGTGGATCTGTTGTTAGTTTGACTGCTTACCTGCATTACACAAAGGTCCTTCAGATGTCATGTTGTAGTCTGAGCAATAGTAACCCCCTGTACAATTGGTGCATTCAGCCACGTCCTGGCGCCCAGTTGTTGGATTAAAGGTCCCAGGTGGGCAGGAAAGAGGAGACGCAGAGGCTTCTGGACAGTAAAATCCAGCAGGGCAGATATCAGCACTAGAGCCTTGGGTTGGCGAAGAACTACTTGCCCCATACAAACAGTAATAGCCAGCTTGACAGTTTCCAGAAGGGGAACTTAAACCAACTTGGCCACAATATTGGCCAGATAAACAAGCAATACAGTCAGACAAAACTGTTCGATGGGTGATGTTGTTGAACGTTCCAACTGGGCATGCATTTTCAAAAGCATTTGTTGTATTTGAAGGGCAGTAAAAGCCGGTAGGGCAGGCAGAGTTGTTATATAACACAACAGGATCCTCAACGCTGTCACAATAATATCCCATAGGGCAACTTTTACAACTGGACTGCCCAAATTCATCCTGATAGGATCCTGAAGGACAGCGGAGAGGGGCAGAGCTGCCCATGGGACAGTAGTGTCCCAGCGTACAGTTAAATCCTGATTGAGTAGAGGCATCCTGTCCCCCAGGGCAGTAATATCCCGAGTCACATTGTGCCGTGGGTACCGTATTACCTCCACCAGCACAATACATGCCAGGGGTGCACGGCAAACAGTCAGACGCACCAGAATTACCAGTGCTGAAGAGATAAGTACCAGGACTGCATAATAATGGGGCGGAGCTGCCAGCTGGGCAATACGAACCACCAGGGCATATATCACCTGCAAAAAAAGAATAACAATAGTCAGTAACTGTTCCTTCATTTTTCTGTCGTCTATAATGCAAACTTTAACACAACACAATAATGTTTCTTTGATAAGAGTTTATTGCAAATCCCAAGGGCATAGAACTTAGAACGCAGTAGTGTACTACAACACTATTTGCCACAAGGGCATAGTACGTATAAAACAATGGTGTACTCTGATACTTATTACCACAAGGGTGTAATACTTATAACAGTGGTGTACTCCACCACTGTTTGCCACAAGAGCATAGTACTTATAAAACAGTGCTGTACTCCAATGCTATTTACCACAAGGATGTTTTATCCAAGACTAATTGGAGATAGTTTGATTTTTAATATCCATGTAAACTGACCTGTTGTATTTCCAGTGGGGTTTGAGAACATTGCCATTCCTGTACAATAATAGCCCGGGTCACACAATCCAGACGTTTCATTTAACAAGGCCGTGCCACAGTAATGACCAGGTGTGCATGGGATGGGAGACGATGAACCACCGGGGCAGAAATATCCTGCAGAGCATGCTTCTCCGTTAACACCAGAGGGCACCGCAACAGTAGTGCCCCCACTGCAGTAATAGCCAGCATGACAAAATCCTGTTGGTTCTGATAGACCATCTGTGTCACAGTATTCACCACCTAAGGAAATGCAGCAAATCAGAAATTAATTATACTGGCAAAAAAGTTTAAAAAACCTGTAGTTGTTGTTATAACAGTAACCAAAATGAGTTTTACTGATCAAGGCTCTGTTAGATATGTTTGTTTGTTTGTTTGTTTGATTGGGTTTAACGTCATACTCAAGGGTATTTCACTTATATGACAACTGATTGTCCACTTCACACTGTTCATTGCCTTATTACGGTGGAAAACTGGGAGGAAACCTTGTAAAAACCACCCCCATGACTGCCGGAGCCACATCGTGTGACTCACTTATATACCTGATGGTCGACAGACTCGATCCCATGAATGGTAAATTGGAGCAGGATTAGGAAGCGCACACGCTACCACTAAGCCAGGGCCGCAGGCCTGTTAGAAAATGAAAATTTTACACAGCTAAAGGGTATCAATCTTTATTCAACGTCAGCTATGTGGAAACAAAACAAAACATATTACTTTAAGCAGGTGAAATTTTTTCCAGGTTCCTATCGCAAATTCATCAGACTATAATCAGGGTTCTGTACCCTAATTCGTCTTGATTTCAACACAGATATGTAAACAGTTATACAGGGACATTAACTTGGGTGCATATTATTTTTGTTTCCCATTCATTTTCTGGAATCATATTCCACCCTAAATCTCCTCTGTTTAGTTAGTAGTAAGAGGGTTCAAAGACCTAAGAGTTTTAACTGGGAACAAACCTGGACACTGTGTACAATGAGTGAGAAGATATCTTGATGTGTTGTTGTTGAAGGTTCCAGAGGGGCATGGGTATTGGTTCCAGGATTCCGTTCCAGGAGGACAGTAATACCCAGTGGGGCAGATGTTATCTGTGAAGTTTGCTGTGGCCTCTGGGCAGAAAAAACCTGCAATAGAAAATTATATGTATAAATTACGTCAAATTATAAACTTGATTGATTGATTGGTGTTTTATGCCATACTTAATGGTATTTCACTTATATGACGGCAGTGTATTCCAACAATAATTTCCACTAGCACAACCAAGAAGCATTTCCATAATGCTGGAAAGTAAGAGGTTAGCCCGAGGGCAATAAAACTTGAATACACAATGGAACATATACAGTCCCACAATTTGGGAAAAGGTTTTTACCAATTGTTTTATAATAGAAACCAACAGGAAAATGTATATAGACATATCAGGAGACCAAAAAAAGGAATTGGACTGAACTAAAATGAGGTACATATAATCAAGCCGTTCTAATCAAGATAAAAAATCTAAGATGTCTAGTATGGAGAAAAACCTCATGGTACTTTCAAAGGTTGGTATTGGTAAATTTCATTCTGAGTCTCTTTCTGTCTTGGCAAATTTTCTCAAGGAAAACTGTTTGTTCTTATTATATGTTCAAAAGTATAAATAAAATCTTTTTTTTTTATCTTACAAAACTTTGTTTTTTAAATGTGTTTTCACCATTTGAAATTTTCTTTTTGGTTTTTGATATTTAATAAATTGATAAAATGAATTTAAAAAAGTTAAAAAAATAGTGCATTTGATTGGTCAGAAACTTGATGACGTAGTTGTATGGGGATTTTGTTTGTTTGTTTGGGGTTTAACGTTGTACTAAAGGGAATTTCATTTTTTGATGACATATTGTCTACTTCACCCTGTTCTTTGCCTAGTAAAGGTGGAAAACCGAGAGTAAACCCCACAAAAACCACCCCTGCGATTGCGAGAGCCACATCATGTGACTACCTGATGGTTTACATAAGGACTTAATCCCATAATCAGGAAATTGGATTAGGCTTAGTAAGCGCACACACTAACCACTAAGCCATGGCTGCGGGCTAGTTGTATATCCCCAAACAGCTACCCCACAACTAGTGGGAAGATTTGAATGATCTCAATTACTTGCTATCTATTAATTGAAGCATAATTGTTTGTTATAATTGAACACAATTAGCTTTATTCAATACCACAAATGATGGCAACAGGCCAATTACGCAACAGTTGTCCCCTTTTAAGGATGTAGTGCAGTGAAAACCTAGATTAGCTTACCTTGGATACAAGTCTGACACAATGAGGCTCCTTCCACATCAGTGTAGGTTCCATTCTCACAAGGCACGGGATAAATACTGTCTATACCTCCAGGACAATAATGGCCGACAGGACAGAGTCCCCCGAACCCGAGCTGCCGGTCGTCATAACAACTGTTATTTAGGCTCAATGATTGGTTGGTTCCATCTGGATTTGGACGATCAATTCCATACACACACCAATGTCCCGGAGAGCAATCACCTTTAGAAAATAATTTTTTATATATTGACAGCTACAAGGGAAAACTTACTACTATACTGCCATGTAAATTACCTTAAATTTCATTTCTGAACAATTGTTGATTGTTTGATAGTTTATAAAGGGTAAGTATAACTTTCATTGATTAAAGTTTGTAATTTCACTAAGAAAATTTTGTTTCCCCTTAGTTTTGAGGGCAATAGGGTAAAAGGAAACTCCAAGTCCCCACCAAAGAGCATATCATGTATTTTGGAATGAAGAGGGCACACCCTTGTTCCTGTGTGAAGGCAGCCTGATACTACCACTCCTCTGAGGACACATAAGGGAACAAACTACCCACTGACCTTAAAATAATAAATTCATTATCTTTATTCAAATCAAATCTTAAAAAATATCTTTCGGAAAATGATCAGTGAGTC
>JAQQZZ010132161.1:0-13709 GCA_030265115.1 Mopalia vespertina | reverse complement strand
TTTCCAACATTATTGAAATGTTTCACATCTTGGTTTGGCCCTCTGGCTAAGGGCAGTTTGTTTGAAGAGTGGCAATGCTGTCTTTTCTAAGCACTGGAGGAAAATTAACTTTCCAACATTATTGAAATGTTTCACATCTTGGTTTGGCCCTCTGGCTAAGGGCAGTTTGTTTGAAGAGTGGCAATGGTGTCTTTACTTAACATTGGAGGAAAATTAACTTTCCAACATTATTGAAATGCTTCACATCTTGGTTTGTGCTAGTGCCCATTATTGTTGGAATACACCGCCGTCATATAAGCGAAATACCCTTAAGCACGGCCTAAAACCCCAATCAACCAATCAAACAATCAACGATAGTTTCCTTCACCCATTAGGCTGTAATGCCGTGGTATGAAGGAAATAATGTAACATTAAGCTAACAACCTCCAATTTCAGCTGTGGGTGTTTGAAAGGAGCTTCCTGTTGCCCTGGTGCTCTCATAGAGAAGGGTTAATCTGAAGCAGATCATGGGTGGACAAGGGCTTAGGCAGAGGGGTGTCCACTCGTCCTTTGGACACCCTGAATTGAACAGTTGTCTCATTTGGACACCCTGTTTTTGGAAATAGGGAAACTGTAAAATTTGGACACCCTGTTACTTAAAAAGTGTAGCAAAAAAAAAAATTACCATTTTGGACACAATATATCGATTTCTTGATAAGCCCATGTGGGTGGGTGTTTCCTGTTGCCATGGTGCTCTCAGAGCTAAGGGGCAACAAGAAGCCGATAAGTTTTGTGATGTCTTAATATTGTCTCGTGATTATCCTGCCTTGTCTTTATTTGTTGCCAGTGATGATTGGCACGATGGTGATTTTCTTCACCCAGTGGTCTGGCACGCCAGCATGTGAGTGAAATAACCTTAAGTACAGCGTGAAAACCCTAATCAATCACTCATGTTTACTTTGCTTTTCATTTTTCAGACATTCTTCGCCACAAAAATTTTCAGGTTTTGCTCCGATTTTGCATCCAAAGCTTACACAAAATACGCCCGAAGGTGACACCGTTTTCGACTTCCGAGGTCAGTTGAGGCGGACAAACATTGATTGGTCGAAAACAATTCGCCGAAGTCGTGATCCTTCTCCTGAACAAGTGGATTTCCGTCATGTTCTAAAACACAAAGGCGGGACTAGGATTATAATAAATACTGATTGATTTGATAAGTTATAACCATTTTTATTTCTCACGTTGTCTTATTGACGATGATTATGTTACGTGTATAAAGCTTTCTTTTCTAGTAATATTCACAGCTCCCTTTCTTTCAAAAACTTTTTAAAATTGCACTTTTCAATTTATCAGAGGCGGTGTTTTGGGCTGAGCTTCCTGTTGCCCTGGTGCTCTCAGAGTTAAGGGGCAACAGGAATCTGATCTGTTTTTTATGTCTTCGTATTGTGTCCTGTCTTGTCATTGTTCGTTACAATTGACGTTTCTGTGGATTTCCTTCACCCATTGTGTTGGCATGTGGCCTTATGAGTGAAATAACCTATGTACATGTATGACATAAAACCCCACTTAAACAAACAAACAAAATTTAACAAAACCGCTGAGCATTTGTACTATCCATCTTTATTAAAGGGCATTATAAACTTGAAATTTATTGAATTTTTTTAAATATAATATAATTTCTGATTTTGAAAAAAAAAAAAATAATTTGTAATTTAAATCTTTCTAAAATAATGCGAGTTTAATAGTCATTCCATATTTGTAAATATAGGCTAGAGTTTTGCTACGTATAATTTACCATTTAACCAAAAGGCTCATTAGCAATAATTTAGTATTTTATTACATATTTAACTATTTATACATACATTTTACATACATGCTTGTCGTTGGCTATGCTGGGAAATTAGAATTTGTGCAAAAATGTGTGATAAATTTCATAAGTGATAGATTTAATGTTTAGCAGGAAAGGCTTCAATTAGTGTCATTTTAATATAAATACTATGCCAAGTGTTTAACATTTTGTTAAAAGTCCATAAGTAGAATACAAAACTGTAATGTTTATAAAACTAATATTCAAATCATATTGATTATTCATTTAAGACAATATTTGTTTTATTGTCTTTTTGAAAAAAATTTTTTTTTACATTCCAGTTACAAATTTACATATCAACTCTGAAGGAAAAAAACCCAGTCTGTTAGACGTTTTGTTATCTGTTTAAAATATTTCTACGGTATTTTTAATTCAACGGTTCTCCGTTTAGTCATCCAAAATAATACGACTATCCAATCTACAATTAAATATTCCTTTCGAAAAACGTAAGGATTTCCGAATTGTTATACTAAAGTTACATACCTTACTATAAAACTAATCATAAATACACAAGACTTATGTTGCATATCAAACAAAATTATTGATATTTATGTTACATAATTTGACTTCCTAAACTTTTAAATCAGTTTTAACTTTTAAGCCTGTTCAATTTTGCTATTATATAAACTAAAAAATTTTAGATTCCATCAACTAGGTTTTCAGATTGCAATTATTTTTTACCAATTCTTGTATTCAGCTGCCCATTGACATTCTAGGAGTTGAGATAATTTTTTAAACAAATTACATTGTATACAATGTTCTAGATAATTAATTCAGGCCATATTGAACCAAGAATTTAATGTTTTGTTATGAAATATTTTACAAACTTCTCAATGGATTTGGACCACTTTATATACAAGAAGTTGGTTTTTTTTGGTGACGTTTTGTTATGAAATATTTTAAAAAGTCTCGATGGATTTGGAGCTCTTTTTATAAATGTAGTTATTTTGGTGTCCGGAGACTATATTATTGAGCAAAGTAAACATCGAATAAAAAAAAACTTTCTAAAAACTTAGCTTGAATTTGTAGTATACAGTGCTTGCAAGATATTAGATTAATTTTGAATCGTGGGGGTGGTTTTTATGAGGTCCCCTCTCAGTTTTCCACTGCATTTAGGCAATCGACAGTATAAAATGGACAATCTGTCGTCAAATAAGTGGAACACCCTTGAGTGACTAAACTCTAAATGCCAATCAAACAAACTGACTAATTTTGTTTGTCGCAAAAGAAGAGTTTTTTCCGTTGACTGTCTATTTTAGGAGGTTTCTACTGATACAGTAAAGTATGATGTTAAACAATACCAAATAAATTTATTAAACATCATTAAACCTTTAAGACACAAACAGAAAAAGTCAATAATACAAATGGATTCACACAGCTGTTATATATTAAATATCAATTAATGTTGACATATCAGATATTATACAGATTATTTACGTGATATCAGGTATTATATAGACTATTTACATGATATTAGCTATGGATAGACTGTTTATGTGATATCAGATATTGGACAAACTGTTTATGTGATATCAGATATTGGACAAACTGTTTATGTGATATCAGATATTGGATAAACTGTTTATGTGATATCAGATATTGGATAAACTGTTTATGTGATATCAGATATTGGACAAACTGTTTATGTGATATCAGATATTGGACAAGCTGTTTATGTTATATCAGATATTGGACAAACTGTTCATGTGATATCAGATATTGGACAAACTGTGTATGTGATATCAGATATTGGATAAACTGTTTATGTGATATCAGATATTGGACAAACTGTTTATGTTATATCAGATATTGGATAAACTGTTTATGTGGTATCAGATATTGGATAAACTGTTTATGTTATATCAGATATTGGACAAACTGTGTATGTGGTATCAGATATTGGACAAACTGTTTATGTTATATCAGATATTGGATAAACTGTTTACATCATATCTGGTATTGGATAGACTTTTTTCATGATATCAGATTTTGGACAACATGTTTATGTAATACAAATGTTGAACCAACTATTGTATTTACCTGGTAATATATATATATTGCTGATGTTTGTTTTCATATATTCTAGTTTTGTTCAGACGGTGTAGAATATAGGACCCTAAACTGCTATTATTCAAATGTTGTTAATATTCTGTGTTTACAATCTAGATTTTGCTGTTTGTATGTTAACTTAACAATACTTTTTATTGCGGCTGTTTAAAAAATATTCAACTTTTATTGCTACTGTGTACTGTCAATGGATTGTGAGACCAATGTTTCTTTCTCCACAGTGAATAGAGATGTATATGCATGGTTAAATTAAATGTTTTGTGTTCAGTTTGGATACATATAAAACATCTGAAATTATTTAAATATTTAAAATATTTGTCTACAAGTCTTTCTAAAAAAACCCACATTTTTAATGTTCTCAAAGTTTAAAAATATTAAATTTTATGTTATGTTTTTACAATATTGTTTATAATAGGGAGTGGTAGTGTATATTGAACTTGTACAAAAAAAAAATTGTATAAAAAATTTGGGATTATGTGATATTTACTTCACATATTCTTTATTTACTCGTTTCCATGGTGATCTGTTGTACATGCGTTTCAGCTCGTTTTCATTGGTTGATAGTTTGTTTTTTATTACTGCAGAAACACGTTGCCATGGTTACAAGAAATATTTAACTGTAATAAATATGTTATATACACTTGTTCAGGGGTGAAGTTTTGCATAATAAAAAATTTATTGATTTTACATTTGTTGAAATAAACTCCCTGGCTATCCTATGTATCTTACAACATGTTTTGGCTGACTTTTTTTGCCATTCTGGCACACCTCTTTCTTCCTCATCCAATAAATGGTTGGGACCATCCCTTCTCCATAATATCATCTTTCCGGAAAAGATCATTGTTTCCAGTCTGTCTTCAATTCCTACTTTGTACGCACAGACAAAATACTCTACTGTAGTGCAAAACAGCTGCTTTCTAGTGACAACTCACCCGCGGCTGTGGCTTAGTGGTTTGCCTGTGCACTTACTTACCCTACTTCAATGTACTGTTCACAAGATCGAGTCCATCAGGTATATGAGTGAATCACATGATGTGTCTCTGGCAATAGTTGTGGTGGTTTTTACGAAGTTTCCTCCCGGTTTTCCACCGTACTTAGACAAGGAACTATATGAAGTAGACAATCCGTCATCATATAAGTGAAATACCCTTGAGTACGCATTAAACCCCAATCAAACAAACAAACAAACAATCAGATTGCATAAATTAAGTTGAAGAGTACAATAGTATGTTCTGAACCCAAAACAGATACGGCCCGATTCAAAAATAATATTCGTATAACGCATATATAAACCGGGCTCGCAGCCGTGGCTTAATGGTTAGTGTGTCTGCTTACTAATCTTACTTCGATGTACCGTCCATCGGTTAGAGTCCATAGTCGATGATCGGGTATATGAGTGAGTCACCCGATTTGGCTCGGGCAATGGCATGGGTGCTATTTTACGAGATTTCCTCTCGGGGTTTTTTCACTTTATTAAAGCAAGGAACAGTGTGAATTGGACAATCCAACGCCCTATAAGTGAAATACTCTTGAGTATGACGTTAAACTCCAATCAAACGAACCAAAACACATGTGAATTCTCTACACAATGTGGATGATGTTTATCGATAAATCTGAAAAGATGCATGTGATAATAGGGACGATCGTATGACATCCAGGGTGATGTGTGCAGTACATTGGAGTTCTTCCGAGTAACTTGCCAATGTTTCCAGCCAGTGATGTTTTCCTTGACCCATAGCCCTCTGGTTGAGGAGGGCAGTACCTGGTATGTTTTGAGTATAGACATACTGCGGGGGGATCTTTGTGTTGCCTTGATGCTCTCAGAGCTAAGTGGCAACATGAAGCTGATCTTTATGTGGTGTCTTTGTATTGCCTCTTGTGATTGTCCTGTCATGTCTTTGTTGCCAGTGGCTTTGATTTCCGTCACCCATTGGGCTGGCATGCCATCATATGAGTCCAATAAGTACGACATTAAACCTCAATCAATCAAATAAACAAAAGACATACTACTTTATTTAGCATTGGAGGAACATTAATTTACCAATGGAACAAAAACACTACACTGCAATTATTGTTGGATACACTTCCGTCATATAAGTGAAATACCCTTGGGCATGGTGTTAAACATATACATGTATTAATCCCCCTTCACCTATAAATCTGTTTTTGAGTTCTACAACCTTAAATACGGCGGAAACCCGCATTCATACAAGTTAATACAAAATATAAACAGCCATTTGTATCAAATGAAAGTGTGTAGAAAAAAATGCTCATTAGCAGTTGAAGGACACACATTTAATAAAAAGTTAACTGTTAAAAAATTGAAATATTTTACACACCTGTAAAGAAAAATGTTAATAGAACGTTGATTTTATATATACATTTTTTGTGCTGTTTACCTGGTTCACAGAGGATAGAAAGGGAGCTTCCTGTTGCCCCGATGCACATGTAGCTGATTTATTTGTGAGGTTTTACGGGATTGTTGTGCATTTGTCCGGTCTCTGTTGCCAGTGTCGCCAAGGGTGATTTCCTTCACCCATTGGGCTGGCATGTTGTCATATGAGTGAAATAACCTTAAGTACAGCATTGAACTACAATCAAACAAACAAATTATAGCTGGTTGATTTTATTGAAGGTCATCTTCACACGTAGATGATCTAGGTTGTAAGGCGTGTGATAAATAACACTTGTTAACAATTTTGTAAGTGACAGACTGTTCAAAACATTACAAAATAAGATTCAACAACAGATGGGAAATTTTAAACTTTATTAAACACTCATGAAAGCTATGTTTACATAAACATGTCGTGTTGAAAGAAATGTAAAATGAATACAAGAATACACAAAATTGCCACTGCAATGCCAAAAATACATAATTAAATTACATAACTAATAAGTGTAAAATCTTAATACTGATAAAGCTTTTAAACCAGTCCTATATACTGGTGTATTGCCAATCCATTATCACTCAAAAATTCAAACTTCATTTCAATTTAAACCCTTATAAAACAAAATGTAGGCAAAATAAATAAATATCAACCTATTACTTTTCTTAAATCCATGCAAAAAATAAAGCAAACTTCAAGTAATACTGTTTAAAAACACCAAAATTTAGCTAAGTTTTTTGTAAGTGTCCCACAAAATACAACATTTACGTACAAAAGACAAGACTTGAACAAATTCAATTATTAGTTAGATAAATACACAATGTATGTAAAACCTTAATATAATCGAGATAGATGTTTGAAAACACTAGCTTTGAGGAATTTTAACAACAATGATGTATTTTTCTAACACATAATTTTAAAACTAGCCATTATCACACAAATATTGCAAAAAGTAAGCTGAATACATAAACCCTAATCTACCCCAAAATCACCAATACATAGGCATTTTTTTTATTTAATTATGCAAAAAAAATTCATACTACAATCAGTCCCACAATTGTGAAATATTTAATAATATATAGATTTTGCAATATGCGGACCCGGGTTTCAAATTGACACAATTATTTTCAGTTTACAATTTTTATTTTCTATATAAGTAGGTTTGGCTCAACTTTAATCATGAAAATGTTTAATCCATCTTGTTTGAATATCTTGCTCCCGATGACATCTACCACTGCTGGGAGTAATTTATAGACTGAAACAAAACAGAAATTCAATATTATCAATGCGTGAGTGGTTTACAGGTATGCAGGGATTGAAATTTGCATTTCTACTTGAACCAGAAAAGGGAACTGTTATGCGTTAGAAAATTAACTACATAACCACATTGTAGACATAAAAAATTGTATCGAGCTGTGAGCAAAATTCATAATCATGGAAAGTCACTGGTTATCGTGCCAGCGTACTTATCCTACTGGGGGTGGTTAGGGGGGTTTTGGTGCTCTCGGAGCTAAAGTGGAACAGGAAGCTGATCTGTTTGTGATGTGGTTGTTTCGCGTCCTGTAATTGTTCTGTTTTTGTTTGTTGCCATTGGCGTTGAGGGTGGTTTCCTTCACCTATTGGGTTGGCATGCCGTCATGTGAGTGAAATAACCTTAAGTACAGTGTTAAACCCCAATCAAACAAATAAAAATCCTACAGTTTCAATGTATCTCTCATGGGTTCGAGTCCGTCTGCCGATCTCAGGTATATACTGTTACCTATTTAATCAAGGCACTGTTTGAATTTGACAATCCGGCGTCATATAAGTGAAATACACTTGAGTACAACGTTAAACCCAAATCAAACAAACATAATCATGGAAGGCGAGATCAGCCTTAGCGTCTTGACCTATCAAGTCGTGTACAGTAGCAGGTTTTCTGGTGACTCCCAATTGTTGCAGGGTGGTTTTTACAAAGTTTATTCCTGGTTTTCCACCAAACACTTAATGCAAGGTCATCATATGAGTGAAATACCCTTGAGTACGATATCACTCAAATCCAATCAAATAAACAAAATCTCACTGTAAAAATATTAAAAGATTTAATTATTGTGTTTTAATTTTTTTAAATTTAATCTACTGTTTGATGATGTAGCGTCATTTTGAAGGCACACACAAACACAGCAGGTACTTACATTATATCTGTGGGGTATTTTGGCCGTGTACTCTACCATCTGGTCTCTTCTTAGAGCATCTCTTCTCTGTCTAAAACAAAAAACATTGACACATAATTATTTCACTTCAACCAATATTTAGGGCCGTGGCTTAGTGGTTAGCGAGTGCGCTTACTAATCCTACTTCGATTTACTGTTCACAGATCGAGTCCGGCTGTCGACCCTCCGGTATATGAGTGAGTTACACGATGTGGCTCTGGCAATCGCGGGGGTGGTTTTTACCAGGTTTCCTCCTGACAAAGTAGACAATCAGTTGTCATTTAAGTGAAATACCCTTGAGTATGACGTTAAACACCAAACTAACAATCAACAAATGTCATTCACATGTGAATTGTTTTTTATGTTTACTATCATATTGCTGGTGGTTGGGAGGGAGCTTCCTGTTGCCCTGGCGCTCTCGGAGTAGTCAGCTTTATAGGATACTCAAAGGGTCTTGTTCTCTGATACAGAAGAGAGTTTTGTCTTAACTGGAAAGTCCTGTATGTTTTGTTCCTCTTGTACGCTTCAGTTATAATTATTTGTACGTCTTTTTGATTCTCTTGAACATTGTTAAACATTAATCAGAGAACCAATTTATTTAAATGTTTGATTCTTTGATTGGATGGTGTTTTATGACTGATTGACTAATTGAATGTAAAACTGAAAAAAATTCTCAACTTACTGGTCAGTGCTGTTGGCATTTGCGTTAGATTCACCATTTCTGCTAGACAATTGTCGCTGGTAGGTGCTTAACTTCTCCGTTTCTTGTCGACGAAATTCTTCAACTCTTTGCTGCAGATCTTCCTGAAAATGATAAAAAAATATTATTAATTAATTTCATTTTATCTGATAAATCCCATTAACTGGCCTTCATACAGAGATTGCATGGATATCAAATTGTTTTTGTTTTTTCTCGAATCCACTAACAAACATTCACTGAGAGTAATGTTTAGCTGCTTTACTTTTATCGAACGCTGCTTGATGAAATCAGTGCTTGGAACATCTTGCTATACGTTGGCCCGCGGCCGTGGCTTAGTGGTAGCGTGTGCGCTTCCTAATCCTACTCTAATTTACCGTTCACAGGATCGAGTCCATCTATTGACCATCAGGTATATGAGGGAGTCACGCAATGTGGCAATCGCAGTGGTGGTTTTGACGAGGTTTTCCACCGTAATGAGGCACGGAACAGTGTGAAGTGGACAATCCGTCATCATATAAGTTTAATACCTGGAGTACGACGTTAAACCCCAATCAAACAAACACATGTTCACATGTTTCGCTTTTGTCACTTTACTTTTGACTATATTAAGCTGTGAGAAAAATAAAAACTTCTGACGTTTTACTGCAGACCGTATACATGTAAATTGGTCGTAGAATTTATGTACTTAACATTCATCATCCTTGTAAATGACTATACAGTACATGTACATGTAGCTAGATTTCCTAGTTAATGTTTTAACAGCTGTACACAGTCAGCCATTTTTTATAAAAAGGAAAATGTTCAGAAAAAAGCAGTGTTGTGTTGGAAAGTAGCTTCCCATTGCCCTGGTGCTCTCAAAGCTAAAGGGGCAACATGAAGCTGATCTGTTTGGGATGTCTCTGAATAAGGTCCTGTCCACTTTTTTTACACCATATGTAAGAAGGGTAGAAAGAGAAATGGACAAAGAGAAACACCCTAGAGTACAATGTAAAACTCAAACAAACACCCATAGGTACACTCAGGTTCAACTCTTTCAGATTGATCAATTTACTGTTACACTAAATACATAGTGTTAGCCAGAGGGGTGTCTCGGTGACACTCAAGAAGCCATTTGAGACACCATGTTTCTGTAAAAATGGTGATTTGAGAGACCCTCTTCTTGATTTTTGGCTAATACTATGACTCAATATAAGTCCCTTCTTCCAGTTAATACAAATGCTCTCCTAAAACCATCCAGGGGAATGATTGCAGATCGTTCAATTTACTGTTACACTAAATGTTAGTCCCTCCTTCTAGTTAATACATGTACGAATGATCTCCTAAAACCCACTAGGGGAGTGATTGCAGATCGTTCAATTTACTGTTACACTAAATGGAAGTCCCTCCTTCTAGTTAATACAAATGCTCTCCTAAAACCATCCAGGGGAGTGATTTCTCACTGTCAATGTTAACTCGGACACAAAGCACTCAGTTTACATGTACATGTGAGCTTATACTGTGTAACATGTACATATTGTCAATATGGTGGCATTGCCTTGTTTCAGCTCTTAGACTGTCCCATGGCCATTTTCTAATTGCGGAGAGTGGTTTGTGTGTATTCCCTGAGGTGCCCTCAATCAAAGCACTATTCGGAAGGCTATTCCACTAATGTACTGTCTCAAACTCACTCATGGCTGGACACAGCCATCACCTATTTATTCAATCTGTCTGAAAGCTATCATTACAAAATAAAACACATCATTGTATTATGTTATATTCTGTCAATCTCTATAGGGCCTTATCATGCCTGCTGGAGCCTCTCATATTTAACCGTTTTAACAGGTTTCAATAGCATCATTTCCTCTGATGAGTTATATCAAGTAGAGTTAACTTTAATACAACTCTAATTTTAAAGATACACATGGTGGCTCAATATTTTCAGTTTATTTTAAAACCATTGCGCCCTCTGGCTAAGGGCAGTTTGTTTGAAGAATAGAAATGCTGTCTTTACATAGCACTGGAGGAAAATAAACTTTCCAACATTATGGAAACGCTTCACATCTTGGTTGTGCTAGTGTCAATTATTGTTTGAATACACTGTTACCTTTCAAATGAAATACCCTTAAGCATGGCAAAAAATATCAATCAATCAATGGATCATTAAAACCATTGCAAAACCATTGCATAGGTATTGAAATCACCATGTATCCATGTTTATCTTTTATTGCTGTCTTAAGTTAACTTAACAGTTTTACCTCACTTAAATACATCAATATGACATTAAAATACAAACAGAAATTAAGCTGCAATGCTGTGCTGTAACACAAAAATACACATATTGGTAAGAAAATACTCCTAAAAAAATAATTTTCTATCACCTAAATGTTTTACAGGGTAGGCAGGTCTGGACAGATAGAATGAACACACCCTTACATAATTAATATCACACTTGGAATAGTTTCAATGCATCAAGATAAAAAACTTCATGCAGTACATGTACATATATGTTTGAAAGTTTTATGTTTGTAAACATTATTTTCTTACAAAAGTATTATCCTTTCTTAACAATAAATGTATATAATTTTTTAACTGAAATTGTTTCAAATAAATATATGTTTCTAATAAAAACATTTTTAGTTTCTATCTGAAATATTTTTTAAAATTCGACTAATGTTAGATATATATTTGTCTACAGACCGTGCAAAAAGATAAAATAATTTAGCTAACATCCACAGCATATATCTATTTGAAAGTTTTAGATTTGTTAACATTATTTTCTTGCAAGATATTGTCCTTCCTTAGCCATACATGTACATGTGTATGTAGTTTTTGTACTAAAACTGGTTTAAACAATATTTATTTGACGTAAAGTATTGGCAAACAGGACAAGCCTATATAAATGCCTTTCCTGATTTCAGAAGAAAAGGTTTACATAAACTGAAAGAGGCGTATATATACTAAAATTGATTCAAATTAAAGTATGTTTATTCTTATTTAATAATAGTTTAAAAAAATTCTGGAATATATGAATGATTCAACGAATATTTAATATATATTTGTAAATTTATCTACAGAACATGCAAGAAAAATAAAATAATTGAGCTAACATCCACAGTACAATGTATATTATTCGTTTGAAAGTTTTATGTTTGTTAACATTATTGTATTGCAAATATTGTTCTTTCTTTCCCATGCATTACCATGTATACATGTGGTTTTAAGACTAAAATTGTTTCAAATCCAGGTAAATTTAGTATTTAAATTAACCTGTGGAATTGCATACTGAGGTAATGTGCCCCAAGAGAGGTGCCCTTAAGTGTCTGCGCCCTTCTTTGTTGAGCCAGTTTTAACATTGATTGTAATATGTGGTCTTTTGTTGCTGAAAGCCAGCTGGTTGGCGAGGGAAAGAGAAGGGAGATGAAAGGGGTTGTTGATGGAGCTGTGTCTGGGGGAGTGAAGGAGGGGAGGGCCCTGAATTCACTCTGGCACAGACCATTGTTTGTCCCTACTCTAATAGACTCAGCAGCTAGGTGAACATTATAACAATCTTCCCTGCATGAATACATGTACCCTCCATAGCTCACATGTCAGGCAAGCAACAAGCTTCTGTGTAAATACACACAGGACACAGCCCTGTAAATCAGTACTCTCCTCAATTATAGGTTTTTAGAACTTGCCTTTTTTTGCCTTTTGACAAATATTTTAGCAGCATGCATTTAACACAGAATTGTGATGTTGTTTAATAATAATAAAACCATTTCTCCAGGTAGAATCAAAGACTGGCTTGTGGGGAATAATTTCTGAAAATCCCACTTCTACATGTACTGTAAATAGTGTGAAAACAAAGTAGAAAATATCGCCAAACTATTTAAGTACAGATTAAACCTCAAGCATACATACATACAAACTAAATTTATTTCAACTCACCTGAGGCCCTCTGGCTAAGGGCAGTTTGTTCGAAGAGTAGCAATGCTATCTTAACTTAGCACTGGAGGAAAAGTAACTTTCCATTATTAAGGAAATGCTTCACATCTTGGTTGTGCTAGTGTCAATTGTTGTTGGAATACACCGCCATCCTATATGTGAAATACCCTTCACCAACGGCGTAAAACACCAATCAATCAATCAGTCAATCAACTCACCTGAGTAACCATATACTGTTTTAAGGGAGCCAGGAACCCCATACGTGTTAAACAATTTATATAAATAATCTCAGCAGCCCTGGTAATTAGCCTCGGCAATCGGCAATTGCAGAGGTGTTTGCCGAGGTAAATTGATCTAGCCTCGGCAAAAAAATTGCCGAGGGTGATTTACCTAAAGAAACAAAACAACAACTGAAAAATAGTACATAAGATACTGTAAGAGGGTCATGTAAAGATCTTTTTGAATATGTTTGTCTTATAAGGCGTAATATTTAGTTTTATTCACTGTTAGGAGTGTCATGTTGCTTGCCTGGCGATTCAGCCTAGTGCAGCAGGGCTCGAATTAGTATGGGTCGGCTCGGCCAAGTCCAGAAAATTTCCCGGCGGGCCAGTAGA
>JAQQZZ010132150.1:0-13710 GCA_030265115.1 Mopalia vespertina | reverse complement strand
AGCCGCCATATTCCTAACCTGGCCCCGTCTCCCACAATGCATCCTGCTACTTGAGATGCCGCTGTAGGGCAATTACAAGATTTGAAGCCTTCTAACTCAGTAGCTACATATATGCCTGGTAATAAAGGTCTCGTAACAGTCATTTCTGATAATTTGTCATCCCTTTTTCTCTTGTTATACTGCCCTTTTAGTCCAATGAATCAACTTTTAATGTTAAAATCTTCAGTGCATGCGCATTATAACCGGGAATATGGCGATGTGTTTGAAATGGAAAGCGGTTGGACTAGATACTGAGGACTCGTTCATATGAAACGGCGAGGACAAATTATCAGAAATGGCTGTTACCAAGACCGTATGTTACCAGGCACCTATGGATATGAGTTTGAGGCAGAGAGCTGCCAAGTAGGTTTTATTTTACGACTGGATTGAAAGCAGTGCAATGCAAGTCATATGTTCCTTATGAACATTTAGGGTATGTGACACAAAAATTATTCATTTAGGGTATGTCTTTATGGCGTTGATACCTGACATATAACATAGTCACAAGAAAATGGGAAAGGTAATCCAAATACCATCATCATACTGTAGTGTATGCTATACTGACGGTACAGCTGTATCCAAAATGTTTTTGGAAATTTTGATTTGCAGAATTTGCCAGTGGTGTTCGGAAAACATTAACTGCAATGACTGTGTGAGACTTTCAAACAGAATGTTTCATTAAATTACAATAACATTATTTCAAATTAAATATAGCCAGATTTTTAGTGGAACAAGTGGTACTTGTGAAATTTGTTCTACTGTACAATTGCAGGTCTTATTTTTTCATGTGAACAGTCGTTCAGGTTACGTGGAGGTTACGCAAACAAAATTCATGCGAACGGTCACCGTTCACGCAAAATAAGTCCAGGGTGCTCGCCAGGGCTTAAAAAATTAAATAAAGGTACACAATAACCTTCGCATCTTTGCCCAATCTCAGAGTCAGTCAGTCTGTGAGGGCACTCAGCTGATTAGTATTTTGGTCACATAGGCTATATAACCGTATTATATAACATACACCCACTGCAAGCATCCAATTTACAATGTAGTAAGGAAAGTTTTAAAACAGAAACATTGTTTCCTGGAGCAACTTGTAATACATATCCCTTCAATCAATTAAAAGGTGATTTGCTAGAAATATATACAGCAGCATATTTTTAAAATGTGTAAGCGGATGAAGCATTCCGTTGGCTCATTGTTGTTTTATATGGATAATGAAGTATTATCTATAGGTGTCTGACCCTTTTAAATGAACCCACACCCACACTGTGGAACTGTGTAGAATTGGTTAATTGACTAAGGGAGTTGAGCTACAACCTATAGTTATGATCGACATATGATGTCTTGTCTGTCATGAATTAAACTAAGACAATCATTGTTTCTGAAAGCTTTCAGCTTAGGCTGTCCTGGCTTTTGGTTCCTTTAAAGTCAAAACCAATCTTCAACATTGTATCGGCCATGGCTTGGCGGTAGCGAGTGCACTTACTAATCCTGCCGATATACCGTTCACCGGATCGAGTCCGCCTGTCGACCATCAGGTATATGAGCAAGTCACACATTGTGGCTCCGGCTATCACGGGGGAAGTTTTTACGAGGTTTTCCACCATAATAAAGCAAGGTGCAGTGTGAAGTTTCATCATATACGTGAAATACCCTTGAGTACGACATTAAACCCTAATCAAACAAACAAATCAATCAACATTGTATCAATTCTAGGCTATTCCACTGCTGGAGAGCAGGGTGGAGCTCATAATGGTATTCTTAAAAGAGACATGCTGTGTTCTTTTATCTATCAATTTGATCTCCCTGACTGAAAAGAAACTGTTCAGGCGAGCAAAGGATGTACATTTCAGAAGCTAAACGACAGGTTATGTGGATTAAAATTCCCGCGAAAGGTAGATCAGTAATTAAGGCCTGTAATTGTATTTGCTTGTCCATCAGTCAGTTTGTACTTGTGGTGAAAGAGGTAATAGTTATCCAATATGTCAGTCACTGTAAGCAGTTTAGTCCTTAGACGTACTATTGAATCTGATCTCCATACTGTGGTATCATGGGTGATTCAGTAAAACAAATATCCATTTAATAAATTTTGTTGGGAATTTCGCTAAAAAAAATTGAATATTAAAGTTAAAATACTACATATCAATGGTATTCGCCCATTGCAGTTAAATATTCAAACTTTTTAGTGAAATTCCCACCAAAATTTATTAAATGGATATTACAAAGGATAGAACCGGTTTTTCATGTTTTTGCATTCAAAGAGGACTATTTTTATAATGTCATATTTTCCTCTGTAGCTTTACTGAGTTTCGAAGGCTTGATCAAATGTATCCTAACAATGATTTATAAGTTCAAATTAGGCCTACATCCCTAAACATCATCGTTTGCTCAAGTACATTGAGATTAACATTCAACTATTAGTGGCATGAATTGTTGATAAAATGACTCTCACTGACAGTGTATCACAGAACAATGAAAAGTTTTAACAGCTGCATGGTTTTTATTTTTTTGAGTTTGCATGCAGACCAATTGTATAACAACTTAACCTACTGGCTACATATTGTATGTCAATGATACCCAGCACTCTTGAATTCAACATCTGCCATATCATGCTATATCCTCATTGGTCAAAACAATCCCGGAAATGCCCGAAGCTTACTTTTATGATAAAACGGAATCACATGAAGTAGCAGAGATTTTATTGACTAACTGGACGCAGGGCTCTGTTAAATAATATTTTCTGACATAAACACGAAATTGATTTTTAAACATGTTTCTTTCATTTCATCTGGGAATGACTGAGATACCAGTTATTTTGCATAACCGATCTACTGTTTGCATGAATTTAAACCCACGTAACCTATCGTTTGGTAAAGTGAAAAGAATTTGCGCGAATGGTCGTTCTCGTGTATAGGTTACGTAAATATACAGTGTAGGCCTAATTATGCTATAATGTACCACGATATACAGCAAAAACGGTTATAACTGGCACCAATCCTTGTTTATCGATTTTAATCAAATATTCACAAAGAAAGTCTTTATTACCAGTAGACCAACCTGTAAATGCTCGGCAGGTGGGTTAACAAGGCGCAACAGTCATAATATAGTGTTGTTGCAGCAGCATGTGGTAAGCTGTCTGAGTGTTTTCATCGAGACAAAGAGTTAATCCGGTCATTATCAGGGCAAATCAAGACGCATGGGGTGCAGTTAATGCAAACTTTTTACAAAGTTGTCCAAATTAAGCCAGTTGGGTTTCGTTTATTGTGAATTGTCAACGCTTTCAACAACATGAGCTGAAATAGAGTTTAACGGTGCTTTTGATTGGCTGTAGAGCCAGAACCAGTCAACCAGGTCACAGCTAACAAAGCCCTAGGTGTTCTATTTCGCAATTTAGGCAATATCAGATCGAGTTTTGTCTATAAAAGCCCCTGCCATGAGTGACAGTGTGAAAGATAAAAGACACTGATGCAAATACTGTGAAGGATGTGTTATGATGGAATCCTTTGTCTACCACTTTTAAAACAGAACAGGGGCTTAGCCAGAAATCAAAAGTATGGTGTTCAAAATGGTCATTTTGCTCTCGTTTTTTCCTATCTCCTGCACGTTGCAGTTTCTCAAAACAGGGTGTCCAAATGAGACAATTGTTCACTTCAGGGTGTCTATTTGGACGAGTGGACACCCCTCTGCCTAAGCCTTTGCAACAGAAAATAAATATTATATTTCCTATAAATGGTCATTTTGGAGCTTTGAGTTTGCAAATAAGCCGTTTATAAATGACTGATTACAGATGTATAAAGGAACGTTTCAAATGTGCAACCATTCACAATAGTGTCAAGGTCTCTAAAACATTGTAACATGATAGGCCTACTTATAACATGAGTAAAAATTCATGCAAATCAAACCGGATTTCTCAGAACTTTGATCAATGTTATGTCCTGTGTGATTTATTGCTAGTTCCTGTTTCTATGGTCACATCATGTTGTCTTGCGCCACAGACCTGTGCTGTTGGGGAGAACGATCAGAACATGGTTTCCCCATGGTTATCCAAACTTTGTTTCAGAGGACTTATTTATAGGTTTCCCAAATTGTTTGCAGTCTTGTCTAAATTTGCATTTTGGTACTGATTTTGACAAATTTTGTTATCCGATAATCAATGAAAATTTTCTTTTTTACCAAGGCACATTTATGTATTTAAAAAAATCAGCAAACCAGGGGAAAATGCAAATGTTAGGTTACCTCACATAAATTTAAGAGGACCGATTTTGAGGTTATGCCAGAAAAGATTACAGCACAGGCCTGCATAGTGGTTTTTACATGGTTTCCTTATGGTTTTCCACCTTTTTTTAAACAAGGAACGGTGTGAAGTGGACAATCCGTCATCATATAAGTGAAATACCTTTGAGTTCAACATTAAACCCCAAACAAACAAAACAAAACAAATATTTAAGGCAAATGCTACAAGAAATAATAAAACAAATAAATATGAAAAATAGATGATTATGACAGAAATTTCAGTAAGAATTTCATTGTCTGGCTTTCGGATTGATAATAACAGTAATTTTAAGTAACTTCTTAAAAGGGAGACTGTTTGGGGGTATGCTTCTCTTACCATCTATATCATGTTGAATGTCATTGATATTGTTGTTTAGTGGATATGGACAGGTTTCTGTATGATGCTCTACTAATGGCTTTGAAAACTAGAGTGAAGAAAACAGATCTACCTTTGTTAACAAGTAGTTTATACAGGAACTTCATGTTACCGTGCAGGTGAGTTTTATGTTTCTATTGCTCAATCAGCTACAGGTTTGTCCCTAAAAGCATTCAAATATGTGAAGAGGGCCTGTTGTCATGACTCTGTAGTTAGGGTGAAATATGTGAAGAGGGCCTGTTGTTATGACTAGTTAACGTGAAACATGTGAAGAGGGCCTGTTGTCATGACTCTGTAGTCAGGGTGAAATATGTGATTAGGTCCTGTTGTTATGACTGTAGTTAGGGTGAAATATGTGAAGAGGTCCTGTTGTTATGACTGTAGTTAGGGTGAAATATGTGAAGAGGGCCTGTTGTCATGACCCAGTAGTTAGGGTGAAATATGTGAAGAGGGCCTGTTGTTATGACTAGTTAGGGTTAAATATGTGAAGAGGGCCTGTTGTCATGACTCTGTAGTTAGGGTGAAATATGTGAAGAGGTCCTGTTGTTATGACTCTGTAGTTAGGGTGAAATATGTGAAGAGGGCCTGTTGTCATGACTCTGTAGTTAGCGTGAAATATGTGAAGAGGGCCTGACTCTCTGGATTGGAGGGATTAACAGAGACTGCTCGTCCTATTGATATCCTTGTACTGTACAGGTTGAAGTCTCTCTGTGGAATGGAGGGAGTAACAGAGACTGCTCCTCCTATTGATATCGTTATACTGTACAGGTTCAAGTCTCTCTGTGGAATGGAGGGAGTAACAGAGACTGCTCCTCCTATTGATATTATTATACTGTACAGGTTCAAGTCTCTCTGTGGAATGGAGGGAGTAACAGAGACTGCTCCTCCTATTGATATCGTTGTACTGTACAGGTTCAAGTCTCTTTGTGGAATGGAGGGAGTAACAGAGACTGCTCCTCCTATTGATATCCTTGTACTGTACAGGTGCAAGTCTCTTTGTGGAATGGAGGGAGTAACAGAGACTGCTCCTATTGCTTCGTTGGCTCATTCAATATATAGGTTTCCTTATGTATTATTAAGTAATGGGGCCACTGGCCTGGTTCAGAGGTTAGGGTGTCGGACTACTGACCCTCCTTATATGTACCACTCACAGGATCAAGTTAACTTTGATGGAGGAATCACACGAGGTAACTCCAGCTATTGCAGGGGTGGATTTTACAAGGTTTCCTCTTGGTTTTCCATTGTTTTTAATTAATGCAGAATGATAAGTGGTCAGTCTATTGCAAAAGTGTGTATGAAATTAAAAGAAATAGTTAAATGGACTGCCTGATTATAATAAGGTACAGTTTAGCTGCAACATTCAATCTCTACAGGTAAAATAATTTTAACAAATTTTTGGCATTGTATTTTTTGATGTGCAGTTTAAAGAAAGATGTAATGGATGTAAAGAAATCTAGTCACAAAAAGGTATGTAAATTTATTATACAAATGAGATGTATACGGAATAAACAACATTGTGAGGAGATATCGTCAGATTTCTGCCAGTAATATGGACTTATTAGCCTATTTTAACTAGAACAACGGCACATAACACGTTATCTGACAATGGTGTTGGGAGCTTCTTGGTTTAAAATAAACCAAAATATTGAATCGTCATGTATCTATGTTTATCTTTTATGGGAGTTGTAAGTTTACTCTTCTTTCTGAAACTCATCAGTGGGAATAATGCTATCTGTATAAATATGTTATTTCACAGGTTGTGCTGCAGCTGTTCATTAGGGTGCAACACTTACAGACTATTGACAAGTTATACTATAGAAATAACTCACATTTGAAAGTTTGTATTAGTTTTGTTACGATTAATGGCAAATTTTTCTACTCAGTTTTTCTTTTTAACAGTATTTGTGTTTTTAATTTTTTTTTATTTCAGTTATCAAAGTTTTTAAATTATGTAGCTAAAGGTGGTTTAATCAAGTTAAAGGAGTTATCTAAAGGAGTGGAAAGTTTAACAAATATAGACAGATCACATCCTGAGTAAGTAGCTCTCTTTCACCTAGGTGTTTAGTAAACAAATTCTACTGAATAAATTGATATCTAATGTGTGGCTGTTTGTTCCAATGTTTGAGTTCACGCGATGGTATGCTGGGAGCTTGTTTTTTCTTTCTCCACATGTGGTTAACTTTTTATGTGATTGAAGAAGGAATCTCATATCCATTTTTTCCATGTTAATTTAAACAATACCAGGGGGGGGGGTTAAAAAAATGATAACACACAAGTTACACTTCATTAATGTTAGAAAGTATTGACTATCACCTGGGTAAAGGACTCTAGGATCAAGAAAAAGTCACGACAAATAAAAAGAACCAAACAGATCATACAATTACATTTCAGAATGACCCCTCTGGTGTGGTATTGATGTATGAAAGGTCAGTGTCATGATTGTCCAATGAGGAGCCAGATTACATGAAACTGTATAACAAAGAGACACTTGCCTTTAAAATTTCTAAAGTAATAGACAAAAATAGCTTTCAATAAAAAAAAAATTGGGATAGGGATCAGTTCATGGAATAAAAGCATTTATTTTTTCTCCTTTAAAAACAAAACTATTTGTAATCAGCTATGTTTTTTTTTATTAGATATAGAAGCTTTGTGCCAGAGGAAATAGTCGTTGCAGATGAAGGCTGTAGCCATGACAACCAGTCCGGTGATCATCCAATCAAGGCTCCACAAATACAGGAGATGTACTCATTGACCTCTGTCATGTTACCAATCTTTAAACCAGCTGGTTATAGGTAAGACAATTGAACCAGTTTCTGCAAACATGGAAAAGCAAATTTATTAGAAGTACTAAACTATTCATAGATCTCTTAAAAATTTCATGAAAATGGCTATTAGAATTTACTTTCCAAGTGCTGACCCTGTGACTGTTTCAATGTACAAAACTGCCTTTATTCACCAGTATTTTTAAGTAGGATGTTCATATGGGTCACCAAGCCAATGTTTGGAATATAAACACTGATTAAATTTGTCAATAATTAGAAGAAAAAGAAATAAGAGTCATCATTATAATTTATCAGAACTGAGGCTAAGTTTGCTTCATTGCTATCAAAGGGTTGGTGAATGTCCCCTACCCAGGCTTCAGCTAACTATAAACCTTCTATTTTGAAGAGAGCCCGCGGCCGTGGCTTAGTGGTAGCGTGTGCACTTCCTAATTCCACTCCAATTTACCGCTCACGGGATCGAGTCTGTCTGTCAACCATCAGGTATATGAGTCACACGATGTGGCTCAGGCAATCGCAAGGGTGGTTTTTACGAGGTTTCTCCAGGTTTTCCAACGTAATGAGGCAAGGAACAGTGTGAAGTGGACAATCCGATGTCATATAAGTGAAATACCCTTGAGTAGGACGTTAAACCCCAATCGTACAAATGAACAAACAAATCTATTTTGAAGAAGGCTGGGTGGCTGCGGGGTTCTCATTTACTAGGGTTACTTTTGTGTTTGACAGAGGGTTGTGGGTATTCAGCTATGCCTCTAAGACTGCTTGAGTTCCAACTAGAATCTATTCTAAGCCTATATTATCTCCAGTAATGATAGTGAACAGACACTAGATGAGAAAGGTATAGGAGCGTCTTGAAGGACTGTAACTTGTATGTATCAGTTATGGTTGAAATAAGTTGTTTCTGTTTTGCATTTCAGTAAAAGTTCAGCGCTATCCTCATCTGATGTGAGATCTGTCATAAAGGAATATGTTAAATCTAATGATCTCCAAGTGGAGAACAGAAAGAGGTGAGTTCTTGATTCAGTGATACTGTCTATTTGGGGAAAATTTATATCTGTGGTGAAGGTATGTGATAAGCACAGCATCCACTCTAGGTCGCTCATCTTCTTGTACTAGGTCTGCCTATCTTCTTCTACTATATCTGCATGTCCTCTTACTATCTTTGCCCATCCTGTCATACTAGGTTTGCCCATTCGGTTGTACTAGTTCTGCCTATCTTCTCCTACTATCTCTGCCCATCGTCTCATACTAGGTTTGTCCATCCTGTTGTACTAGGTTTGCCCATCCTGTTGTACTAGGCCTGCCCATCCTCTCCTGCCCATCCAGTCATAATAGGTTTGCCCATCCAGTCATACTAGGCCTGCCCATTCTCTGGTACTATCTGTCCATTGTCTCACACTAGGTTCACCCATCCTGTTGTACTAGGCCTGCCCATCCTCTCCTATTATCTCTGCCCATCCTGTTGTACTAGGTCTGCCCATCCTCTCCGACTATCTCTGCCCATCCTGTCATAGTAGGTCTGCCCATCCTCTCCAACTATCTGCCCATCGTGTCATAGTAGGTCTGCCCATCCTCTCCTACTGTCTCCGCCCATCGTCTCATACTAGGTTTGCCCATCCTGTTGTACAAGATCTGCCCATCCTGTTGTACAAGGTCTGCCCATCCTCTCCTACTATCTCCGCCCATCTTCTCATACTAGGTCTGCCCATCTTCTCCTACTATCTCCGCCCATCGTCTCATATTAGGTTTACCCATCCTGTCATACTAGGTCTGCCCATCCTGTTGTACTAGGCCTGCCCATCCTCTCCGACTATCTCTGCCCATCCTGTCATAGTAGGTCTGCCCATCCTCTCCTACTATCTCCGCCCATCGTCTCATACGAGCTTTGCCCATCATGTTGTACAAGATCTGCCCATCCTGTTGTACAAGGTCCACCCATCCTCTCCTACTATCTCCGCCCATCTTCTCATACTAGGTTTGCCCATCCTCTCGTCCATCTCTGTCCATCTTACCCTACAATGTCTGTCTATTTTCTCCTAACATCACCGTCTGACCTCGCCTACTAGGTCTGTCCATCCTCTCCTACAATATCAAATCCTGTGATTCTTTGGAAACTGTTTTGGGTTATTTCAGTCAACTGTTATACTGTATTCTAGCTTCCTTTTCATTTGTTTGCAGTGTGGTGCAGCTGGACCCAGTGCTAGCTGATGTGGTTCTACAGAAAGGAGAAGTCAATACAACACATCTCTCCTGGGAAGAGCTTTTAACAAGGTTGTTTATCTCAATATTAAACAATCCTGTATTACTCTTAAATTAAGATATTTTACCTCAGAAATCTGCTAGTCTAAAAATATCAGATCATCTGTCCTTTCATTTGTGTCAAAAGGACAGTTTTGATCTGAAATGATTTCTTTAGTTTTGACTTGATTTATTTAAAACATCTTTTGATCATACATTGATAGTATGATTATTTCAAAAGAACTTTGATCTTGGTTATCTCACTATTGTTATTTCAGTTAAGGCCCTTTAATTAAAATGTTGCAAATCTGTATTTTGAAAAAGATCTCTTCTAATAAACCATTTTTACACGTTTTGGTTGGCGCAGGATTCAATGTGACTGTTCATATCTATTCCAGGTCATATATTCTTAAGTTCATAATGAAA
This sequence comes from Mopalia vespertina, assembly GCA_030265115.1. Classification (NCBI taxonomy): domain Eukaryota; kingdom Metazoa; phylum Mollusca; class Polyplacophora; order Chitonida; family Mopaliidae; genus Mopalia; species Mopalia vespertina. The sequence continues at coordinate 3,582 of JAQQZZ010132150.1, read as the reverse complement.
GGTATAATAGTCTTGCACATGTCCTTGTTGGGGGTTTCTGGTATGTATATCAATTTGAATAACACACTTTTTTCAGACTGTTATACAAACTGTAGATTCCCTGCCGGAAGTCTTTTCTCCAATGGGGTTGGCCAGTGACTGAAAAGGGAGATAAATATGTAACTCATATAACTGCCTGTTACATGAGTTACATATTTATCTCCCTTTTTTGTCACTGGCCAACTTCATAGTTTTCTGCCCTAGACTAAGACCAGAGTGTTCCGATCTTCATATGTTCTAAAGGAATCTTTCCATACCACTGTGGGAACACTATTTGTCCTGCAGAGGCAATCAGTTTTTCAGTGTTAAATGGTTGTGTTTTATGTGGCACAACCATACAATTGAAAAACCATAGCATTATAGCACCAATTGTCAATCTATCTCAAAATTTGGCATACCTTTAAAATACATTGCTAGTTTAGTATAAACACTTATTTTATTTCCAGTGGAATGGTATGTGAAAATCAGGATTTAAGAAAGCTGTTCCCTTTGTTATTAAAATACATTTCAATCAATAAGGAAGATATTAATAGTTGTAGAGAAATAAAGGCAAGACTGAATAACATAATATACTGTTCTTCAAAATGTAATGGGATCAAAATAACTAGGAAATAATTATTATTAAAATAATTATTAGGAAATCAGTATTTTATTTTTGTATTCAGGTTTTTACAAAAGATGCAGGTTGTTCATCAAATCACGTTACCAGGCCACGCCCCCACAATAAAGAAAGGTGGAATGGAGCCTATAGTACTTGATGTAGTACAGAGAGCTAGTAATAAGAAGGTAAATCTCCCAACATTATATCACCCTCTGGCAAAGTGCATTTTGCTTTATGCTTAGTCAAACTGTCCATACTTTTCAGTGGTGGAACATTTATTTTCAAACTGAGTAAAACACTACAATTTTTTGGTTTTCCCACAACACATTACTGGCAGGGGGGCTTTGAAGTGTTACCCTCAGTCCTTCCTTCTGTTACAGTTGTGAACATGATAACAAGAAAACTAACTCACTGATCAACTTTAAACTTGGTACCTGTTTTGATCTGGATTTTTTTTTAAAAGAAGAGCCTCATTACGTCTCATATGAAAAATAATGGAAATCCGTTTGAGATATTATATACAGTGAAAGAATTTCATCTCTGCATAAACTAAAGCTTGTAAACAAACCCCAACAAGTTTGAATTAATGATTTATATTATTATTATTCAGCAAAAAGGTAGGCAATCGTTCCCACTTAATTTACAAACATTGAGCATATATAGCTTATATCCTTGTAATGCTGACTTATTCTAATTGTTCAAGTTAAAAATAAACAGTGGAATTTGTACTTAGCTTATATATATTTTTATGTCTTTCCAAATCAGTCTATACCCAATTTAGAACCATTGTCCTACAAACAAACAATTATCCTCTCTACGATCCAAGTGAAAATTGCAAAATTATGCAATGGTGGCCATATTGTTCTGCATTTTTTTGATGAAATGCAATCCCATCCTATGTCTTTATAGGAGGAAACTTACTTCTATGTTTCAAGTTAATCTGTGAATTAGATCTCTAGTTATTATGTTCACAACACAAAGTGAATGTTGAAATATTATGCAATGGCAGCCATTTTGTTTTACAGAATTTGTTGAAATTCAATTCGATCCATTGTCTTAAAGGCAGGAAGCTATGTTGAAACTTATTCTTTTACTTTTCTTCTTCACAAGACATATGGGCATTAATATTCTACTAAATGTAATCCCAGCCATTGTTTTTAGAGGAGGATGCTACATACCATGTTTGAAGTTAACCGGTGAATTTTGTTTTCAAGCTAGCATGTTCACGAACATTTGTAACAGACAGTTACAAGCCGAGTAGCATTCCTAAGTCCCACCTGGCCCTGCTATAGTAGTGGTGAAAAAAAACAACAAATCTCGGTGTTCAGAAAATCAGTTAGGGTAGTGAATCCGAAAAGGACTGTAGAATTAACATGTGTTCCTCTTTGCAAAATACAGTTTCCCTCCGTCTGATTTCAGGTGACAATAGTTGAGAATTTGGAATCTTTTGGGATTGATCCTGCAGAGCTTGCTCACAAGGTTCAGGTCAGTGTGGCCTGCAGTGCTTCCACCAATCAGATGGCCCAGAAAAACAAGGGCTTCCAAGTTGTTATTCAAGGAAATCAAATCAACTTTGTGGCAGATCTATTACTAGGTATGAACTGACTTCTCAACTGGAAGGTCATGCCTAGCATAAGTAATGAAATGGGCATACATGTTTAGCAAATGATAATGTATAGTGTAGTAACAGGGGAGAGAATCTGGACCACTGTACAAGAAGGTGGATTAGAACCGAATGTATGGATATGCTTGTGATTTTAGGACCTGACTAGTAATTCAGAACTCCAGGCAAACTTTTGGCTGTGAATGAGTGTCACTGAGTGGTTTGGGTGGCTGGTATCTAGTCCTACTACTGGCGATACAGTTCCTAACTCTGAGAGACCTGGATTTGATTATCGAACAGGTTTCAGTCTGCAAGTGATCTGAGGTTATATTAAACGTAAATTCCATCACGGCCAGTGCTGAAAACCTAGTGTTGCCAGGACAGTTGCGTTCAATGTAAGCTAAGATCGCTTTGTGAAACTGGTCCCACAGGCTCAGCTGACTAACCTGCAAAATTTTCTGAAATAGAATCTGTTCAAACTAAGAAAGTGTTATCCAAGAACAACTAAAATACTGCTAGCTAACTACATATTCACGAGCTAAGAGAGTGGCTGATTAGATTGAGCTTTCTGCTTCACCTATTGGGATGGGATGCAATCATGAGTGAACTAACGTTACATACAGAATTAAAACCTTTTCGAACAAGCATATAAAGACAGGACTTGTTTACCAGCTATCCTGACAAAGTGACTGGGTGTAATGATAGGACTTTAATAGGTAGCACTAAATTTACTACAACAAGGTAGATTCTGATAATGGACTATTTCATTATGAGGTTTTGTTTTTATTTCTTGCAGGTGAATATCAACTTCCTCGCAAATTCATCAAAGGTTTGGAAAAAGGGTTGAAATCCGGAAGAAAAAAATGATTTCTCTAAATAAACTTGTTCCTATTTGCAATTTTGGCTTAATTGTCTTATTTTATAAAGCATCTCTGATGTTTTTTATGGAGCGATTGCTATAGCCCTATTCTGTAACCGTCAAGAATTGAGAAAATTTACTCATTTTTAGTTAAATGTGCAGGACTACATCAAAACAAAATATTACTGAAAGCCTATTAATTGTTGGGTTTTTGTAGTTGAATTGTATACCTGTAAGTCTGAACCAGAGTATCGTATCTAAGCGGTCAAATGTCTAAATTAAGGTTGATTAACTGTTTGAGATGCAAAAAATTAATACGCATAGGGAGTTGTGAACAGGTTATTATCGCTTGCCTAGTTTGTTAGCCCAGTTCTTTTGCTAAAGCCGACCCAGTGATCGTGTTAAAGACACCCTCCACGAGAGCCTCATCGCATCCTATGAAAGCCTATATATAGGTCATTGGCTGTGACTGGATTGCAT
>JAQQZZ010132139.1:0-13710 GCA_030265115.1 Mopalia vespertina | reverse complement strand
TGATAAATTCACCATAATTTGTTGGGTAAAAGTTGATGTTGTAAAACTTCATATAATAATTGAATAGTGGAATGGTAACGTCAGACAGTATTATCTGAACAGGTCATATAATAATTGAATAGTGGAATGGTAACGTCAGACAGTATTATCTGAACAGGTCCAAACCTGCTTCAAAAACAATGAAAATTGGTTTTATTTTGTTTTATTTGAACTTGACATTTAACCTCAGGTTATTTCACTTATACGATGGTGTGCCAGTATGAGACCAATAACTTTTTAAATGGCTAACATCTTTTAATTTTGGTTAAATTAAGACTCGATCCTCAGCTGGGTGTATATAGACATAGAAACGTACTTGACCTAGTTTTTAAAAAAATATATTTATACACACGCTTATGTGAAGTGTTTATTGATCTGTACAGACGAGTCTATTCGTTTAACAAGTAAATGCAACAGAACCGAAACCAAACTATAAACAGTTTTACCCAAAAGGTCTGCGATTAATCCGCCAAGGATTGTAATGCAGAGTAGCGTGGAATAAAACTCTTGGCTAGCGAAGATGAAATTGCCCTAAATAAAGTTAGTGTTTTGATAATTATTCGAATTTAATATACAATTTTCAACGGTACAGATAGATCCGTTTGTGCATCATGAAATTCAACACGTCACCCTTAATTGATAGAGAACCCGTAAAGTAACAAAAGGTTACGACCGGCTCACACTTTTTTTTTCCAACGATCACTGTTACGATAATAACTTTATCTTATAACTTTATTCGCTGGCAACAGTTGAAGACAATCAAATTAACGTGATTGGTTTTTTTGTTGCTTTGATCGTGGTTTAACATCGCACTCAATGCTATTTAACTTATATACTTACACTGTATTATATATAGGGGACTATCGAGACGAAACATCGCTTCCGAGGTATCTGTGCGGGCAAGGAAAGAGCCGAGTGGTGTTCCAACATGATCGAAGGAGGATCAGTAGTCCGACATGTTTACCACTGATACACGGTCGCTGCATGGCCCCGAACATGATTGATTTTGAGCTATACTAGTCGCGATCCCTTAGTCTGCTCTAGATTTCGACGACTCTGGCTAGATACTATTTCTGCCATCCAACCTGTGGAGCGTGTTTCGTCACATGAAGACTATTTTACGGGAATGTTCGGAGAATAGAAGGACAATTTTATAGAAGTGACAAATCTGAACGTGCTTGTTCCATCTACATATCACGAAAGGATAGCGACACGGTCGCACACAATGTGTTATTCAAGGAAACATGGCAGTTCATGCGTACATTAAAAGTAACATTACCGTAAACGTAATAAATAATATACAAATTGGGAGTACCGATACCAGCATGTGAACAATTCCAGATCGATACATCTTTCGGGTTCATTGCTGACATTACATTATATAGGGGTATTCATATATGTACGGAATAGTTTGTCCCCAGCTTCATTAATATGGAGAGACTTAGAAATGCTACTTTCCTCCTGGCTGTCCGGTTTAACTTCAAACTTGGAATGTATGCTATATAGCCACTTCCTGTTGAGCCAACGGATGGGAATGTTTTTTATTTTAAATTCTACAAAACAGTATCGATGTCGTCCTTAATTTGGCGCCTTTTAAGTCTATAACTTGAAAACAAATCGACCTATTAAATCGACAAAAAATACAGAGTAATAAATAATTATACATGCACGTGTTAAATATCACATTTAGAGTATAAAAAATCATGGACATTGGACAACAGATGAATGTCTAACACCAATTCTGTCAAATCTTAATTTTCCAAATGGTATGACTTTTCAATATTCCACATGTGATAGTTAACATGTTTATGTGTAAGTATTACTCTGTAGGCCTATTTATTGATAAAACATTTTAAACAAAATATTTCCATCAAAATTTATTTTGGAGTACCATTTCTTTTGGAATAATCTTTGGATGTGTTAATCGAATGGAACAAGGTGATAACATAAGACGAATGGTTATGATTCAATAAATATATTTTATATAGAAAACGAAATGAAATTGTCATTTGACAGTCGCCAAGAAATTATCGTATAACTACACCATTGCTTTGGCACGTAATTCAATTAACAAACACATAGAAAATAAACAAATGTTTTTCACGTTTTCAAGTTAAGTTCAGTACGACATTTTACAGCACCAGTATGGATAAGACAAATACCATTCTTTAATACTCTTATTGTATGTCTATATTAGCTCGCGCTTTCGAAAATAAATAGTCGTCCTATACAAATTGCTGGTTAACGCTTGCTTTTCAATACCATTTTATTTAAGCGATATGCAGCTAATGATCAAACTGTTAACACATGAAAGGGTTTTGTGTTTACGTTTTGCAGCACACCAGCGGTATGTACGATTTGATTCAGCGGTAAAAAGTGTTATATGCAACCAACTTTTGGAGTTGAAAGTCATGCCATCTAAGCAATTTCACTATGTCGTCGGGGGTATAGGGACTATTTGGCCAGATCAGTGCATTGTCGATTCTTTCCCACCCGTCTAGTTGTTGCAGTCTACCACAGAACATGTAGGAATACTAACCGAGTTCTGTCTACCCAGAGACATTTTTAAGATACAACCGACTCAAGGCAACAAGGCAATGATTAATTAACTCTGAAGAGTACGATCTGGGTACACTTTCATGAAAGATCGTACAAACATTTTTATCGAAAATTAAGTCACTTTATGCAAGTGTATCATGCGATGAAGTCATTAACGGAAATAATTTCAACTCGACTGCAATCCTTTCTCTCTTCGACGTCAATGGAAAGTGGTCATCTGACATGGCTAGATATCTGACGGACCGTACAGCATGACACTCCTCTCCTCCATTTAAATTAGGTATCATGAAAAACTAAAGCATCTCAATAAATTATCACAGTACAAGCAATATTTGAGGCTAGATCAAACATCGAATTCTGAGTAAATCACAGGGCTGCTTATTGTGTCGAATTCTGTGAAGTCCTGTAAATCCACCGTGTAGCTGCCAGACGTGGTGGTTCTATCGTCCTCACTGTCAGTTACACTTCCTTGTCGCTTCAAACAACCAACATCAGGCGGAGCACCGTTTGAAATGTTTGTTAACATATGTACACTATACAGTGGATTTGGACTACCTAAACTTGAGGATACCTTATCTTTAACTGAATTGTGTTCATGAAACATAGATTGTCCGTTTATTTGTGAGCACATATTTCTGTCATAAATTTGTTTTGACATCACAGTATTTTCGGGCATACATTGTCCATTGTGTTTTAAGATTTTTTTAGGAATGTCAGAGTTATTTCCCTTTGAATGCACATTGACGTTGAAAACCGGTGATTCTCGGATAGGCACGACTCCCCGACTAAGTAGATAGGATTCGTACTGCGGCGATAATGTGGTAATGTTTGAACTGGGCATCAATGGTCGACCATTCCTGTGCATATCCATGTAATCCCCATCAGGACTCACATATCTAGATTTGCATGGGTGATGGTGGAGGCGGGTGTCTACAATGAAATAGAACAGATAAGGATCAATACAAAACTATAATACACTCCGGCGAGTTCAGTCACTGTTCCATATCGCGCTATCAACGAATCACAATACTTTTTGTAGATATAAGCCCAGTTGCTGGATTATTCGTCGCTCCTCCCATAAATCCATTCATATTTTCACCCATTTGTTCTATTACACCACGGAGTCCAAAAATGCATTTAGTGACACAATTGCTATTAAAGAGCATTACCTTCTGAACTGTGTTGTTCTCGACTATCTTGTTCACTGGCGCCTCTTCCGCTGTCGCTGGTCAGTGTCTCGAGGGACATGCTGCTGAGACTGTGTGGCGTGTCGCGGCTATTTGTACTCGAGGTACGGGGGATCTGCTTATACAGAATGGAAAATAACCTCAATATATACACAGTCTCAAATAAACAGTAGGCCCTTCCTTTTTTGAAGTAGAAAGAGAACATAACAGCAACATTTCCAATAATAAATGAACACTGTATAGCCATGTAAATCTTTGTTAATTACCTTAGTCTACACATTTTTTAATAAGATCCAAAATACTCGTGTTTGTGGATTCTGTTCTAGTAGACTAATGCACGTCGTATTTTGGATAGATTCAGTTACAATAAAATCACGCACATGGCTTTTACATAGATTCTGGTATAACAGAATAAAAGTACATCGGCTTTTTGAAAGATACGGTAATAATATAATAATGTACATCGTCTTTTCAATAGTTTCTGAGAGAATATAATAATGTGCGTCATTTTTTGGGAAGATTCTAGTACCACATTATTATTTTAAAACAACCGCGCCTTGGCTATAGCCTGGTACATGTATCATAAAATAACGTCCAGTGCCTGCTCTCTTATACTTATTTTTGTCAGATTGTGGCATAACAAAAATAATCTCGATTATCCGGAATGAAATACCCGGCACTAGAAGGTGTGTCAAATTGGTGTCAAGGTTTGTCTCATAGCACAGCTAGACATGTCTGCACCCCTGCGGATAAGGGCGGATTAACTTAAAGGAAAGGCGTGTTAATCCTGATTTTCGACCCCTGCTCGTTGGCTATATGAGAAATAAAGACCATGCCCGGCGTATAACAGCTGATTTAAGGCTTGCACACTGAGTTAGTTTTAATCCGAAACGTTACATTTCTATTATATACCGATAATTACATAGACGCTTATAAGGTATCATAAACTGAATTGTGTGAGATGTTACGTAATGCAAGACCTTAAAAGTGTGTTGCGTCAGCCTAATTTATGTTGTGGGGAAAATGCAAATATTAACAACTACCTTATGGCCTAGTAAACGTTATCCATACAAAACATATCATCTTTCACACACTCACCTCATTGTTGCGAAGCTGATGGAGCCACATCCCTTTATCAGTACCATGTTGTATTGAGAAGATGTTCAGAGGAGTTGCTGATAAATCCAAAGCTTCGGATACTTTTGTTTTGAAAACGTCATCATCTACGGAACCTCCAAAATCAGACGTCTGCAAAGTTTTAATAAAATAAGAAATTAATTATACGCCCTTCTATTAAATCTTGTTAAAATAAACACCTGTTGCTTCCATAAAAAAACTCATCATTATCATATTTGCTTATCATAATTTTCACACAAATTCAAAATGTGTGATTCCACTTTGTGGCAAACTCATTACAACATTACCAGCATGGGATATCGTATTTTGTGTATGTATATTTCATGACTTACCTGGTCATTTTCCATAAACTCTTCACTCTTCAGGATGTTAGTTTTGTGATCAAACTTAGTTGTATCGTCTTTCTCTTCTGGGACGTTTCGTTCCCGGGTAAAATCCAACTTATCATTATCTGGTGTGGCACTGGGTGATATGCTATACGTAACCATACCTGGTTTAGTCATCTGATTAGTGGTTGTCCGGACAAAGCAAATTCCGATAACAATAAGAACCGAAAGCACAGAGGTAATGCTGATAACAATGACAACGATCATTACATTAGTATTTGCAAAGATACTTTCTGATTCCAAACTGACATTTGGGTCTAGAATGACGAAGAGTCGAGATTTAGTTTCTGACAGAGGAGTTCCCTTGTCTTTAACAAGCACATTAACAATATAAGTCTGTCTTTCGGAAAAGTGAGGAGATTTTAAAAGCCGCAAGCTTCCATTCTTCTCATTGATGCTAAACATAGACTTTGCTTCATCGTTTTGTATATGGTACGATAGTTCCCCATTTTCAGAAGCATCTGAGTCGTAGGCAATAACTTTAATAAACGGAAAGTCCGGATTTTGGTGTTCTCTTGATACAAGCACGGTATTATTGTTATAATCAGGAAAGACTATAACTGGAGCGTTATCATTTACGTCTAAGATGTGGATTCTCACCTCCATGGACGATGTCTGAGACGCGAGCGATGCATCCTGTGCGACGACAGTAAGGTTGAACTCTGGGTTAGACTCACGATCTATGCGGCCAGTGGTGTAAATTGTGCCATTTGGAGTTATACTAAACATAATGGACTCTTGTATCATGTAGTGAACGTGGCCACCATGACTAATATCAGGGTCTACTGCTTCCACCGTCCCTACAAGCGTACCATTGGGACTTTCTTCAAATATCTTGAAACCATAGGAATGTTGTTTAAATATTGGTACTTCATCATTAATATCAGAAACTATAACGTCCACTGCAACACTCGACTTCATAGAAGGAGCACCACCATCTCGAGCTTCAACATACACAGTTATTTCTGACTTTTCTTCAAAGTCTAACGGTTGATTAAGATAAAGGATCCCGCTTTCTTCACCAATTCTGAAATAGTCTCTATTTTCACCAAATAACCAATACGTAACTTTACCATTGGTACCAATGTCAGAATCTGTAGCTTCAACTTTCATTATCTCTTGGCCAATTTCCAAATTTTCAGGGACCAGAACTCGCTGAGATGTATTAGAAAACTCTGGTGCATTATCGTTAACATCAAGAACAAGAAGAGCGAATGTCCGTCTCTGTGACAGCGGTTGTTTCCCATGATCCACACAGAGCACTGTGATGTTCACATCTGAAGAGTTTTCACGGTCAAGACTTGAGTTTAAAACGATCTGAAATTCGTTGTCGTACAATCGTTCAATTTTAAAGGATTCCGTATCAGTTTGACAAGTAACATCTGCATTTATTCCAGCGTCCATGTCTAGTACAGACACATGTGCTACGAAATCGTCTATCTCTGCATTTTCTAAAATTGCAGCCGAAATGGTACCAGATAAGAAATTAAAGTTGATCAGTGGAGCGTTGTCGTTGATGTCATTCACAGACACAGTTAGTAAAGTTTGTGTTGTTAGGCGTGGGGAACCATGATCAAATGCTTCTATAATCAAACGAAATTCTTTCACCTGTTCATAATCCAGAGAACCTAAGAGTTGCACACCGCCTGTTGAGCTGTCTATACTAAACAAGCCTGGGAATTTTGACTGAGTCCTGCTGCTAAGTTGATAATTAACGGCACCATTTTCACCTGCGTCGTTGTCTGTGGAGCTCACCTTTAAAATTAAAGAATTCATATCTAAATCTTCTGGAACGCTAACAGTATATGGTGCATCAATAAACTCAGGGGTGTGGTCGTTTATATCTAACACCTCTACATTAACTGTCAGTGTACCTGTCCTAATGGGATCACCGCCGTCCTGAGCTATGATTTTCACCTGGAATGATGAGGTTGTCTCTCTGTCCAGTTGAGTAAGAACAACGAAGCCTATTTCAGACGAACCGTCTACATTATTAATGACGATTATCCCAAACTGTTCCTTGGTATTAATTATTTCATAACTTTGGACACCATTCTTATCCCCAGTATCCGCATCAATAGCACCACTTATTGGAATAGTAAAGTTTACAAGCACGGACTCCGGGATGCTCACTGTGACCTCGGACTCTGGAAACTCCGGGGAATTATCATTAACATCAAGCACACTGACAGAGGCACGAACAATTCTCAGGAATGTTTCAGAGTGAATAGCAACATCTAAATCCACAACACAGTCCTTTCTTCCACCAGGACACAAAGTTTCGCGATCTAAAGGCGCCGCAGTTCTGATTACACCAGTCACTTTATCCACCTGGAAGTAATCCGGCCATGGATTTCCTTGAGCAAATATTTTATACCGTAGTTCCGCTTTCTGTACCTCATCAAGCGAGTCCAATAGTTCCGACTGGATTGTTACGGGACCAAGATATGTTCCGTTCGGCTGATTTTCCCTCACAGTAAAATGCGTGGATTGAGCAGTCACACTTATTATTGATATGTACAAGAAACATCCCATCAAGTCAAACATTGTTATTGCCATGCTGTAATTTGTAACGTCGAAAAGTGTTTACATTAATGTAATACCATTTCTCATCAAAGTCCTGTCACGTTTGAGAGAGTTCCAGTAAATATTAACAACCTTTAGCCACAACGCAGATATAATAAATGCAATTCTTGTTTCTTGCAGTAGGTAATGACAATATCAGCGTCTTGTTAATGGTAATACTCCAGCGTCCTTTATCTTATCAAATCACACATCCTCTTCTGCTCTGAAAATAAATAACACAAATCTGCTAACATCTTTTTAAACAATGTTTACACACATCCTTACCCGGTAGTACCAGGCTATAGGGACCCCGACACCTGATTCACTTCACTAAACTATGTGTTATTTGAGAAACATGTTGTTGCTGACCAACGGGAAGTGGTGACGTCATACACTGTCTCTCTGCGACATATGTATATTCTCAGGAAAGGGTAAATATGATAAACATAAATATAAGATACAGCGCTGATCTGGACGCAATAAATGAATATAGCTAATGTCGTAGATGTACAATTCAAAATGCATCAACTCGGTATCCACAATACGCGTATTTACCATATAAGGAATATATCACAATAAACCTGAATTTTCACGAAAAAAAAAAAAAATGCAACCAGTGCTATCAAAGCATTGTCGCGTGAAATGGCCAATTTGAAACTATTGGAATGATTCTTTCAAACTTTCAAACTAACTTACCAGTTTGACTTTAAGAATAAGTGCCCTTTAGTAGATCCGTGGAGTGCTCTATTACACGGACGATTACAGTTACTACCTAACACTAACCACTAGACCCTTTATAAATACAGCTCTCTCGTCAGACAGTAATCCTTATCGGGTTAGACCCTATGTGCCATCTGATTGGTCAGGCCATTGACCGTGATCCAATGACATACCGAGTCCAGGGACACAAGCTTTGACGGGTCGCTCTCTCCAGAAGACACTAAGGCTAGACATGTTTTATGAAATGTTTACCCCCCAATAACAATGTGTTTGTTTACTGGTTAAACAGAAGGAATCTTAAAGTGAAATTTGCCGGACATTATCCTTGGGCCGAACATGCCTGCCATGATTCCACTAGGTAGAATTTCCTAAGAACAATTTACACAATAATGCCGGTGTTGTTTGTATTCACTTGACCAAAACAAAAGAGACACAGAGTTTCTTTAGCTAACCTATTTAAAGAGAAACTGCCCGGGTACTTTGTTAGATTCATGTCAAACAAGTGACACAAAAGTTAATTTGGGAGTATCTATCCTTTACACGGAAAAAATTATATTGTCAAGAAGTTGGGATGGAGTCAATATTTAGATATTTAAAGACTTGGCTATTCTATAAGGTATTGTAATTTTATTCTATGAAAATATTTAATCGTGGCAGAAAATTTTTATCTAATTAATTGAAGAAGAGATGGTCTGATAGACCACATGGCGGCTACAAGAAGACGGTGTCGGATTCTATACAACACAGACAAGGGTCTGTGCCGAAAAGCTACCTCCCACAGGCCAGATAGACAGGGCTGCAACGGGCAGGCGACAACACGAATGAACAACAACACTCACATACATCTTTTGTTTTTCAAAGATAACACAGAATAAAAAAGGGACAAGAGCAATGTTAAAGATTAGTTAGAATAAGAAATACAATTGTGCGACGACGAAGTAGACAGTCAGTCCAGACAGCAGTCTTTAAGCAGTCCTGGACAGTTTCTCACGACTGTCATAAAATTCTACAGGACAATTTATGCAGTCATGTTGTTTTGATTTCTTATGGTCAACTAATTAAAGATTTCTACAGATAACATTGTCATCAACGACTTTAACTGCAGTTCGTAGCAGTACATTCCTTACACAAATTTTACGATAGAGATATTGTAAGTATGTTAAATATACTGCCTGGATTACAGTAAAATATGGGTGTCGTCAATAGTTGAGCAACATTCACTTTGTTTAAATGTTTCTGTTTTCGCCTCACGTTTAAGTTTACTTCGATAATCAGTAACGGATGTTTTCAAAGGAAAGTTTACTTGATACGGTCTATGTACTGGGCGGTATGCTGCAGGTCATGTACCGGAAAGCTCTACATAATCCGGCACACCTCCCGAGACTTGGATTAAAATAATTCATTCATGAACATCTAATGAACTCCCCGCTACATGAGGCGAGATAATACGTGGTAAGATGGCCGGGAGCTGCGACTCGACGGTCACAATAGTACTCCTTTAAATTTGTTCTATTGACAATTTGTTCCCGAAACTCATTTAGGGGGGAATTCGTCATTTTTATACCCACAGTTACTTTCGGTGTGGTAAAAACATATTTGGAAAATGTCCGATGAACATTACACAAATGACTCTTCCGAGTAATAAATAGACGTGTATCTTACCTACAGGAAACGATGAACAGTATAATGGAACACTGTTATTAACGAAATTTGGTCGTTCGTTTATTAGTTAAGTGGTTTGTAAAATTAAGTTGGCAACTTCTTATTAAGGTCAAGAAAACGATATATTATTATATCATGCCACAGGTCACTATAAACATAACCGTTGAATATAATTTACAAGTTGAAATTGACTGTATACAGCCCCATATTTTGAACAAGCTCGGGTATCCGCATCTTTGGGATATTTGGCATAGAAAATGTACAACAAAACGAAATAATTATGCAGGTCTAAGGGATAATATTAAAAAATTCCAACAAAATGAAGATTTTTATTTTTATTAAAAGATTTTACACTCGCACAATGGGTTGGGTGAACACACTGTCTTAAGTGTATTTACGTCTTAAATCTATCATATTCTGTACGGCGGTCATTTGTAGGTGCACCCAGTCACAGCATCGACACCAGGGCTAGAAATATAACGGGTTGGGCACTTGAGGGTCAAGCTAAATTTTGGTAAGGACAGTTTTAAAGATATCAAAGAAATCAGGAAATGTGTTTTTCTGTATTTTGTAGAATCTCTTCTTGCAATTGTGTGCCTGCTAATCTTTTTTCTGTAGTAAACGGTAAATTGTTACAACATGTAGAATGTTGGATAAACATTTATATATTTTTATGAAGTTATATAGGCCTATACGTTTATGAAATTAAGTTTGACTGCAATACATTTTGTGACCATTGTGACCATCTAGCTTTTAACCGTCTGTACTGTAGACTATGGAGGTAAGACGGAGTTTTTATCAGCCTACAATAATATATTCTAGAATCAACCGTCTTACGTCGCAATATATATAGGAAACATGTCTACCCATGTTTGAAATGTTGTAGGAAAAGATTTACAATTGCCTCTGCTGTTTTACATTTTTTATTGTAGTGAAAGAAAATTTGCTTCTCTCCACCGTCATTCTGTAGAAATGAGATTCTTCGAAACGAGGGTACAGAGAGTATGTAATATTCAAACGTCTACAAGTGACCGAGAACGTGTTCCTTTACAGCATGTTTGTGTCGAGCATTCTCAGCCAAAGAGGTTAATTCACACAGGTTACTTGACAACCAATCAGAAAACATTTTATTGAAAATATGTTGTCGGTACGGGAAGTAAACTTACTTCTGTTAAATAATAACGGTAGAATTCTCTTTTTTGGGTGGTTTATGTTAAGTTTTGGCTTTGATAAATCACACCCTGTAACATAGTTAAGTTGTATGACAGGATTGTTATATGTCAATTCAGATTTTGTTGTCATCGATAAGCATTCGGATGAGAATGTTATCGAAAGCTATGAGGCACAGCGGACCCCCGTGAAAAAGGGCGTTCTAATGACTTCCCGCCTGGACTGATTAGGATACGATGCCAAATCATATCCAAACAGAGCAAGTATGACTACTCAATAGCTTAACCCAGTGAGGGGTGTGATTAGTGGGGGGTGGACAAGACGTGTGTCAGGCAGCATATTTGAAGTGGCAATATTAACTAATCGGTCATTTATACATAGCGATATGACATCAACGTTGGCAAATCTTTAAAAGCTGAATATCTTGAAACCGTTTGTGCTCTCTCTGATTATGCACGGAATGACGATTCATAGCAGTCGTGTACAAGTTGAACGCACAACCAGTTGTTCACTTGTTTAATATATTTTCTATTTCATATTCATCAAGATATGTGATATGTGAGAACCGAACTCATATTGAAAAAGTCAAACTCCTGGGTTAGCGTAGATCATGTACAGAACAAGTTGATACCCGTTAAGGAAAGGCTGGGATTATCCTGGTCTTCACACTCTTGATTACTCCATTCATATTACATGGATTAAAGAATAAACATCAAATAGCTTAATCAAGACGCTTGACCCGCCGAGTCCTCAAGATAATCCAAATCCAAAATTTAATAATTTAACTGGGAAAGAGGTTTTTGCAGTGTAATATTTTGTCCGTTAATCAGTGCTCAAGAGAATAAAATCCCTCCCACACAAATCTGTCAATGTAAGATAAATTAATAAGTAGATAATTTTTTTTCTTCTAATCTATACTTCAAATATTCGCTCAATTTACGCTCGATCAAGTCTTGATTAATTTCTGATCCTTTGCCCCACCTTTTAATCTATAGCACCTCCCACAATAGCTTTTAATCCAAGGATAATTGGAAATACTGGATCAACATTTGGTTAACTTAGTATCCATCAAATGTACGTGAATCGATTCCTTGTTTGGTTTTTAGGACATGCTTAAATTAGAGAACGGTCAGACCGTAAGATTAAAAATTGGAAATGCTAGTCCTGTACCGATTAATCCTTTTTGAAGACCTAGAGAAAATATTAAATGCTTAACACGTTTTATAAACTTATGTTTTTATGTACTAACAAAGGGAAAGAATAATTAAAAACAAAAACCGTAGGGAAATATACTACGGACAATTTAAATTGACAATATATACTTTAGTCGAAAAGCAACCAAAACCAAATATTTCAATATAAATATTGGATTATTTCAAAATTCCTTTTAAAAGAACTTACCGTTTTGAAATTCTGTTGATTTTCTCTAAAGTCTACTATTTAAATGTGACCTAAAGGTTAGCATGGTCGGTAACAAACACACTCCCTGTTAGTTTCCTTCAATAGGACAAACTAAGCTATGAGCTGGATGTGTAATAGGGAGCTGAACTATTCTAATTACGGGCTAAGTAAACGTGACTCTAACAAACCTAACCTACGCCACACACCTTATTTCAACTCTATACACACCTGTGCGGTGAATAGCTACCCGGCAATTGATGTATTATTTTCTACAACAGCCACACACTTAACTAGGACGCGACAAAAAACGAACAACTTCTTTGAGCTTTCTTCAAACCACAGAGCGTAGTAGTTGTTAGAGAAATATCATCAAACATTGCCTGCCCTAGATGGAAATAGAATAGTCTTAACAGTGACATTCCTCAAACACACACAAACATCATTATTCTACTGAATATGTAAGCAATATAATGTCTTAGACTCAATGCCATAAAGACTATTTACAGAGCTTTGTCCAACATGGTTCCTTGATGTGATACAGAAAGGAAATAGTCACGAGTCCTTTTGAAAGATAAAACCCTGTGTCATGTATCTTCTGACCAAACTACACTTTTTCTGTCAGTGGTTGTTAAATCGTTTGTTAACAGAATTTATACTACTACTGGAGGCTATTATTTCCGATCGGCGGCGATTGTCTGTACAATCACGTTTTATCAAATATCTAAGGACAGAAAGACTTGGTATATTGATAACACTTTGTTAGCTTATTGAATACTGGTATGGATAATAACTGTTTAGTTTATTGAATAGGGCCTACTGGTATGGATAATAACTGTTTAGTTTATTGAATACTGGTATGGATAATAACTGTTTAGTTTAATGAA
>JAQQZZ010132128.1:0-13710 GCA_030265115.1 Mopalia vespertina | reverse complement strand
ATGCGTCTCCTTAATTGTCTGTTACAGCGGCATGATGGAATTTTTCCGTACTTTGCTTTTAATGGGATTTTAATGTAATTCAATGTTCGGACCTATTGCAGAGTAATATAAGGAAACATGGTTACTGGCTGCTGCACATTGCCGATTACTCTAACTATGAGGGATATCTCCTCTTTGTTTGACTACAAATATGGCCCAAGTATGGCAAGGTGTGGAATAGAGTTTCACGTCAGGACACACATTGTCTCGAGAAGTTGTATTCCCTATAACAACGTTAAATACTAAGAGATCCCTGTTCAAGTTAAGTAAACACTGTTGCATAATTGACTTACTTTATGTCTCCAGGTGTATGGCAGATGAAACATAATCAGATGACTAAACTCATGAGCAAGAACATTCAGTCGTCCGTAGTAACCATCTCCCTTACAATGGATGTTAGCTTCGGAAACATACGACACGCCTCCAGTCAGTCCGGCAAGTCCATCAAATTTTCGGGAACCTCCCAGGCATGTTACATGACAGTTTCCAGAACAGCTCCCTAAAAATTTACAAAAAATTATAAACATGAGGTATTCTTTTTTTAAATATTTGAATTTCAATTTAGTTAAACCATCCTCAGTAGTAATGCAACAGAGAACAAACATAGTATTTATAATAGAGCTAAGATATGTGCATTAGCATATGTAATTGAAAAGTTAGTAATATATTGGTTAGCTACACAATGAAAAGACGTTAGCCCATTATGAGGAGAGTTTCTTATTATTAACCAATATACCACTGGCTAATTTACATATCTTCTATTATAAATACTCTGTTAAGTTTTCAGCTGAAGAATTTTTAGGAGAAGTTTAATCGTGATTGTGGTAAATGAGTGGGTGTTTTGGGTTCAGGAGTCCGTACTTAGGTTACTGGTATATCTATATTTTTAGTGTAGTCAAAGACAACTTGGCTCCATACTCCATATATCATACTTTTTGTGGTATAATTAGGTTAAGTACATTAAGGTTAATGATATATACAACCGTGATTTAAGTACATGTACACTTATGGGTCAAAATACTCAGCTTTCTGTATTTTCATGGATCGCTTCACTCAGGGTGGGTCATAGTATCTAATTTTTTTATTTATTTATTTATTTATTCAGAGGTCGGTATAGTCAGGGTATGGAACACAGTTGGTCGTCAGTTTATACAGGGTTCTGGTATACTCAGGTTATGTTAGGGTTTAACTCCTTTTTATATGAGTCGGTTCACTAGGGGTTTTGGTATTAACAAGGGTCGATGTTTAGCGGATTTAAGTATGCTAAAAGAACAGAAGAGCATTATCAAAGCATGGGGATATGTTTCACGCTCACTGTGGCATTCAGGTTTGTTTGCATGCATAGCCATCTCCGGATAGATCGTCATGCCATGGCCAAACGGAAAGATCCGGACACCCCGAGCGGCGGCAATCGTTTCAAATATCTCATGGGGCATGTGTTTGACTATACCAGCGATAGTACGGCCAGCCTGTAAAATATACAAGACAAAATTTGATTTTGATAGTAGGGACTGTAGCAATCAAAGACAAGACACAACAATGAAAAGACATAAAATAAAGAACCGACAAGGAAATTATTTCTTCTTGAGGCCACAAGTTTAACACCGAGCGCATCAGTGTAAAAAGAAGCTCACTGCATGCAAACCGACCACCGATAAAACAACTCACTTGTGTTTACACACATTTCTGTTGTTGTTGTTGCAGTACTGTTCCACTAAAAATATTCGCCTGATGATTGAATGGTCAAACTGTTAAGTGCCAAATAAAAGATTTATAATAACGCCTTGCTGTTTAGAACTTTCTAGGTTTTAAAGTGGCACAGAAATGCGGTTTAAGAATGTATCTTTCATATAGATAATAAGCTAAAATACTATAATACAGCTCTCGCCAAGGATAACCCCCTCAACACTCAATTATCCTTTTATCCCTCACCAGAACAATAAGTATGGTATTCAGATTTAGCAATATTGTCTATGTTAAACATTATATGTGAATAAGAAAAAAACCAATACCAAACAAAAAAAAAACATACAAAGAAAAAGTATCTTTGCCAGTGACTGGGGGAAGATATACAAGATAATTTTGATAATAATTATGGACAGTATACATGTACTAACAGTTTTTTTTTATCTTGGACAATATTTGAACTCTGACGTACAATATCTTCCATAATTCTTTAATAATTCTTACCCTCATCATCGTGTCTTCCTGGACCAAACTTGTAGCCTCGATTTTAACAGAGGACTCATTGTGTGGCTTGCTTGTCCAGAATGTGCCGTCTTTGGTAACAAATCGCTGACGGAGAACCAAGGGTGGATGAGTCGGGTGTATGGTGACATTTGAAGTAGTGGTTTCGTTCCTATTAAGATAGGTGGAGAACAAAGATGTATCCGCAGTTTACTTTTGGACAAAATCGTACGTCAAAAACGTACAGTTGGGAGGGAGCTTTCAGTTGACCTGGTTATCTCAGACATAAGGCCATGACAGGACGATCTATTTGCACTACGTCCTGTGATTGTCGTGTACTTGTTCTGTTTGTCTTTGTTTGTTGGCAGTAGTGTGTGTGCGGCGGGGGTGGGGGCAGAGGGGGGGGGGGGCTTCACCCATTGGTCTGGCACGCCGAGGACGACCACGAGACACAGTAGATCGGTTTGTAGTTGCCTCCTTGCTCTGAAAGTGTCAGGTCGACAGAAAGCTCACTCCCAAAAGGCAGCGAGAAGCGATTTAAGTCTGGCTTTACTAAGACAACCAATAAGGCCAACCATTAATGGTAATAATAACTGATTTTATTAAATATATATGATGGACTATCTAGTGAAGAATCTGAACTCACACAGTGGTTTGGATATGCAACAAACATATGCCTGTTAATTAAGAGCCCCTACGTCAGTGCTTTCGCCTGGAGAGCAGTTAACAACCTTAACTCCTAATATAATTCGAGTTGCAGAACAGCCGAAGTCTCTGGAGTTTAATCAGTATCATATAAATCCTATTAGTCTATTAATGACTGTCATCCAGTTTTTTTTTTATTTCATTGTGGCCTAACGTTGTTCTCGAGGGTATTTCATTTATATGACGACACATTGTCTACTTCTCATTGCGCCTAACAGCTATAAGACAGTAATTCACGTCCATAATTAGTAATAGCTTTGCGTTCTTGAAATTTCGACCTGATTTCCGTTGCATATATACGTACAGTTCTTAGTTTTTCAGATATTCACCATAATCGTCGGTTACACAGGTTTCTAAGGCTGTTTCCATGGCAACGCTATTTCCCCTTGTTAATTGGTGCAATGCTTGATGTTGATGACTTTGTTTGATGTTGGACAGTTATACAGCGGACGGAATGGTCTCTGTTTATTTATTGTTGAACTGAGTTGTTCATATAGATGCTGGGTCATATTTTACAGTCATTACTTGCAGAAGGACTGATTAAGGTCTACCTGATTAGCGATTTTATTTGAAGGATGATGTATTTCCAATATAAAAATGCACCAGTAGACGCCATTTTGTTATAATGTTGATACCAAAATGGTAGAAAAGTTTGAACAAGATAAGCAAAAGGCGATATGCACTAAAAATGGAGACAAGGAACACTCAATCAAACCCTTAGATACATGCATATAGGCTTGGATTTCTAGCTTTTATTTTTGACCGAAAATGCTTAAACTAGTAAGTACAGTGACAGCCTCCAACGAAAAATGGAATCAGCTGAATCGTCAATGCATTATAATCTTAAATAACCGATAGGTCTACTTGGATCTTGGCTCATTGCTGTCAAACTTTATAGGCTGATTCATAACTTGTTTATATGCATGTTAAACAACAAACAAAATATGCTGGTTTCTAGTCATGACTTACGTCTCTTGTGGTATTCTCAGCTCCCGATCAATGACATCCAACTCTGGAGGTGATACGCTTACACTGTCTACAACAACAATAACAGCAACAAGTTTATAAACTAATTCATACTTTTTCTGCTGCATCCGTTGTATAGATAATAGAATCATACGTTGTCTGTTTTAGTGGGGTTTGCCCTGCATTTTTTAAAGGCCATTTCACTTTTTCAGTCAAAGGGCCAAATAATGTCTCCCTCATCATGTAGGCAACACACGACGAAAACATACAAGGAATTGAAATAAATTGTCAACCGACAAGGTATGCAAATGGATAGAGAAAAGTATAACTGTGTTCCAAGTTTTCCAAGGTAAGGCGGAAGAGAAGTTGGGTATATTGTTTTTACATCAATCTTATTAAAATTATATTTAAAATGTTGTTTGTCGCAACAAAGAGCGACGTCAACGCCCATTAAAGGATAGACCAGGCTTTTGATGTTCTCAAATGGTCTCCGTCCCAGTTGTCCAATATAAACCTAGATAACAAAACAGACTGTGTTAAAGATCGAATCAAATCGAGACAAGATAGAGCTGCACTAATAGTATAGTGTGTTGCAGTTTGTCTAGCAAGTCCCTGGATATAAGAGCGATGACGAAAATAATAAAAACAAGTACACGTAAACTCCGGTTCGTGAGCGGAAATCTTAGGCATTAATAAACCAGATTTGAGAAAAGGCAGTTGGTCTATTTGCGAAAAAGTTTAATAGTAAATAGGTTAATATGCCCCTGCAAGGACATTTTCGGTATTCACAAACCAGGTGTGAGAAGAAACACGCGTTAAAAAGTCGATAGGTTAATATTTTTTTTATAACCAATACTATAGTGATAACAGTTCTCAGCACTTTGAGAGAAAATTATTTTTATCACCTGCTTTCGTCACACAACCTACTTGTCTTGTGCTGGTACACTGTGAAGCACAAAAACCAATGCGAAATAAAACAGAAGCATCAATAAATGTCAAGCAGATATAGTATTTTGTTCTATTGTATTTTGTTGCATTCTGTTACTCTATTATCTCTATAGCGTGTTTAATATGACAAATCCCTGGATCTAAGAACCATGTCCAAAATTATTCTTATCATTTGCTTTTGTCGTTCAACCTACTTGCCTAGTTCTTGTGCACTCACAAAAAGCAATGCAATTGAAAAAAAGAAGCATAAAAATCTCATAAATATAAAGTACATATAGTATTTTGTTGCATTTTGTTACTCTATCGTCTCTATAGCGTGTGCAACATGACAAATACCTGGATCTAAGGACCATGTGGAAAATTATTTTTATTACTTGCTTTTCGCCATACACCCTACTCACCATGTTCCTGTACACGGTAAATCACAAAACACAACGCAAAATAAAGCAGGAGCAGCAAAAACCTATAAATATCTGGCAGAGTTATGTAATTGTAATCGTGGATGTAATGAATACTTACGGGACACAATGGCGAGAATCAGTCCCAAGAGGAATCCTTGATTTACGGAATCCATATTTTTTGTGAAGCCGACTCTATGGCTGGCACAATGATATCAGTTTGACCTTTCACAGATGTCTGTTCTATAACCTTTCCCATTGCAAGATTATAATCATGAAGCCATCCCTATAAGTCACGTAAACACCGTGAATTATATCATAGCTGTTCTAAAAGTATTTTCTTTTCAATCGCGGGCATTATCAAAAGAACTTTTAAAAAAGCGAAAACAAACTTGTTGGAGTAAAGTATAAACACTTGAAGAGGTCCTATAAATATACCAGACGCATTGCATCCACTAAATTAGCAAATCGAAGGTTTTTGACATGATAAATTTGTACACGTAGACTGTGCTCGAGTCAATGCAGGAATTGCCACTTGGTTCAAACTGATTGATATGCCTTGTCTTTGACCAGTAATAAATGTTGACATAAGTTAGTATTTAAATGTGTTGAGTTTGAATCTTATACAGTCAGATAATTGTATGAAAGGAAGAGCATTTACAATTCTGTGTTATCAAAGCAATTTTAAGTCTAACTGTTGAGGGTAGCTGCTTTCAGAAATTTTTAGGAACATCGAGCAGTAATTGGCCCAAGGCGAATGAATTTATGCGACATATTGATCGCTATTTGTTGAACATCTAGGTTTTCCATATGTGTTACCCACGAATGAGGCAGATGGTACCTTATTGAATGTGTCAAGCAGAGTTATCGCCCTTGATACTCTGTTTCCCTGCTGTCCTGTTCTATAGTTTGTAGTTTTAGTTTGATTGCATTATGAAAGGACTAAGAAGAGGTCATTGATTGATAAACAGTACAACTAATAACTTACAAATCTGCAGTACAAAATACGACCCCCATCTTTTCTTGGTTTTTGCGGTTATTTACAAAATATGATTATTTTAACAACACGTATATATATTCAGAAAGAGGAAGACTTCGAGATTCTAAACATAATGTCCTATTATAATTAACTTTATTTTATTATTGAACGAATGAGCAAAAACACAGAATATTTGCAAACAAAAAATTAATCTTAGTTTGTAGCTGTTATTTCTATTAGATGGCTGGCGATTTTCTTTTACAATTTTCACGACTTTGGGGACATGTATTTAAACTTTAAAAAACCATGATGAGGTTTTTCCATTTTCAAGTTAGTTTTTGAACAATTGATAAAAACATATTTAAAATAATAGTCTGCCGCAAAAATGAATTGCTTTGTATCTCCAAAAATTTAAATTAATATAAAAAAAATATGATATGGTTTTATTTGGATTATGGCATCAACAGTATGTGTACCACAGATTCGCGCCACAGGGTAGCTGAAATACCACTTAGTGTTAGCTGAGTGTGGCGTAAAACACTTATCAATCTACCACTCAACCATTAAAAAAAAATTGCAAAAAGTAAAAGCGGAGAAAACAGTCCTCAACGTATGTAAATCAATGAACCGTAGAAATGTTTTTATTAGCTGTGTTAAAGTTTATGAATGACTAATTATCTTAAAAAAGTATTAACAAAAGGCGAATTGAAATTTTATATATTTCATCCATTTTCCAATTCATAGTTTTAACACACTGTCTCTAAATGGTAGTTTAACGCTAAAGTCTTAGTGATTTCTTTATTCTTGATTTCGTTTAGATCTTCGCTTTATGGATTACAGCTTTTGCGCCTAATCGTATAAACTGCACGCCTAATCTTATAATGTCGTCCAATCGTATACATTTTTGCGCTTAATGAAATAATCTGCTCCTAATTGCATGATTGTTTGCGCTTATTCTACCTAATCGTAAAATATGAGCGCTAACTATTTTTACATTTTGCGCCTAATTGTATAATATGAGCGTTTATTCTTACATTTTGCGCCTAATCGTATAAAATGAGCGCCTATTCGTACATTTGCCTCTAATCATATAATATGAGCGCTTGTTCTTATATTGCGCCTTTTCATATGCTATAAATCTGAGTGTTTCTTCTTACGTTTTTGTTTTCTCACACATATATTATGATACGGACACACCAAGACGTATTTTACTTTTAACAGTTGAAACTAAACAATGGAAATAAAATGTGTTAATAGATGATAATTTCCTATATTATATTATAAACGTTTCCGTCTAATTCAAAATCGATATGAAAATATAGATTAAGCGCTGCTAAAAATGTTATAGGACAATCCAGCTTTATTGATATATTCACATTTCGTGATGACAAATTCTTACTTGTCATCACAACATCACAAAACGGTAGGTAAACACAAATATGAACCGCTTTGTGTTCATTTATATTGCTTCCGTTTATAACACGCGGCTCAAAAAGTTCACCGCTTCACTCCCCACAACAAATTACATTGAGCGCGTCAAAAATGTGTATCTGCAACACAACCGGAAAAATGGAATATAGATGAACAACCACAGTTTGTAATTATGCCACATCAATTATCAACATGTATATTGCCACCATAAAAATATAGTTCATAATATGTGCAAAAGAAATAAGCTTGAAATGATATATGAATTATCTTTAATAAATATATTTGCTTGAGTGTTGGGACTGTATAACCCACAGGCCCCGGATTCGAACCAAGGTGGATATAATCACTATTTTTCTCGGTTCATTGATAAAAAAATATTATATATATATAAGCGATTTTTTCACCTAGTATTCCAATACATAAATGTGCGTTTTATCGAATTTCTTATCGATATTGTTTCGATATTTAAATGTCGGAAGTGAACATATAAATATGTTGATACATAACTGCATTTATTATCTGTATAAATTAAATGTCACAAGGTAAACTGTATAAGGACTACCACATTCTAAACTTCCTTAATGACCAGAGGGAAAATATATAACAAGAGGTGAGTGTGATTCAAAGGGAACTCCTTGAGACTGTTTACAACTAAAGGCGTAAAGTTGTATTTGTAAAGTGTCTAAGTCTGTGTTGGAGTTGAGAAACAAGCTAAAAGAGTCACTATATCCACTGCAACTCAGCTTTAATCATGGAAACACTTCAATCTTAACCCACACAATTCCTTACCATTTCACGGTTTCCCTCTGTTCAAAGTTTTAGAGTAGATAATAATTTCACAAGGACCTATCAGCAATTTTGTGAAATAAAGAGTAAAAGGGAATTTCACAAATATGCAAATGAGGCCATTGACGTGTTGCGAGCATGACACGCAACACTTTATTGTGACATCATACATTATATAGCAAATTTGTTATCGTAATTATGTATCATTATGTTGCTATGGACGGCATAATATGCCGATGGGATAAAAAGCTTATTGACCGACACACATTATAGGAGCAATTATACGAAAAGTGCTCAATTATAAGTTGCAGATATACAAATAGGCGCTCAGCGTATACGATTAGGCGCAAATATAAAAATACGCGTTACGATTATATAAACGATTAGACGCAGAATATATTTTTAGGAGCAAAAATGTATTGGACTTGACGACATTAAAAGATAAGGCGCAAAATTTATACGAGAAGGCTCAAATATAAAAATAAGCGCTATAGATTACACAATAAGGCGCAGAATATATTTTTAGGCGCAAAAAAATTATGCGATTCGGCGAAATTATAAGATTATGCGCAACATATACGATTAGGCGTAAATATAAAAAATAGGAGCAAATATACGATTAGACGCTCCACAAACCCTTTTATCCGCCCTGTCTGCTTGTACACATAATCTTGAGACTTAAGTTATACTTTAAATCTTAAAAACAATATACTATAATATTGAATTTTGTTGTCAATTCGCTACATTACCCAGATCACAAAGAGAAGTTTTCAAAGCAGCAAAAAAAGGAAAGAAAACAAATGTAGCTGTAGCGACCGATAAGTCTTGATACTCTTCGGTAAATTTATAATAAAAACTTTGCCAGAGAATTCCACAGAGAACAAACCACTCGCTAATGCCAATAACTGACAGCGGTAAACTGACTCAGAATACTCGCAAAATGATAAATGAGCCGATAAAGATTGTTCGTTTGCTTTGATTGGTGTTTAATGTAGAACTCAAGGGTATTTCACTTATATGACGACGTAATGTCTATTTCACAGTGTCCCTTGCTAAAGTATGGCGGAAAACCGGAAGGAAACCTCGTTAAAACCACCCCCGCGATTGCTGGAGCTACATCGTGTGACTCACACATATACCTGTCGACAGAACATCAAAGTAGGATTAGAAAGCAGACACCCTATAACCACTAAGCCACGGCCGCAGCCGATAAAGTCACATAACTAAATACAGTTCTTGAATATTCACCCAATACTTGATATTTAGGAGGGTTTTCTGGCGCCTTTGGCGCATAGACAAAAACAGGAAACAGGTTTGTTGGTGGGGTCTAGGGGTGGGTGCTGCAAATGGGCACACTTCCTGTTCTTGCGCAATGTTTTACAGCCGTTAAATATGTTGTATCTCTGCCGTTGTTTTTTGTCAGTGGCGTCAAAGAGTGTACTTTTGACACATTGGCTGTGTATAAGTCAAGGTGTGTGCAAAATCATTAAGTACGTAAACAAAACCTAGTCTAACAACAATATATTATAATGGCAACTTTAATGTATTGATCGGCCAATATTGTACCTTCTAACGACGGACCCTTCTGGCGGAGATCATCAAGTATAAGACCACGGTAACCAAATGGTCATTGTCCAGTTCTTCGTGACATGGCGAGAGATAAAGACCGCTACTCATCAATAATGACCGCTTCTTACCGTGTTGACGCTTCCTTCCTTATCGCTTTAGGGAACCGGAGACAACGTTTCCCAGAAAGCAAGGGTTCAATACACGGTATATAGGAATTAACACACACGTGGTTTGTGTGGGATGTATGTGGCATTTCATCATCTGTACATTGGTATTACCTTTCCTCGAGATGTCGCTTGGTTACCGAAGCTGGGGTCTACTATTAAAGTTAACACTGACGTCAATAAACTGAGGAGACTCAAATGTTCTACCAAATAAATCTGTTTATCTCTCTCTTCATGAAGCGTGGACACTTTGGTGGCATACGTCTGATATAGATGTTGCTCACTGTTGTTGTTGCTATTCGAGTCAATTAGAAAATCTTGTTCGGACACATAACGTCCAGAATGAAAGCGAGTAAGATTCATTTTTTGTTCAATTCAAGGACAGTGTGAAATTGAAATTTTGTCGTCATATAGGTCATATAACCTTGAGTACGACGTCAAACCTCAGTCAATCAAACAAATTTAGTGACAGGTAAGACTCTCATTATTTTCGTTATTTGGGGAAAATAATTTCTTAGCTTGACCCGATTCCAGTTCAGAAAATTGTGCAGGCTGAAACCCGTACGGGAATCGAACCCACAACCCTCAGAGTTAGGCACCGAATCGCCACCATTAAATGCAGGCCACCTAGACCACTCAGCCAGCCGAAAATACTGTTAATCTTCACTTTCTAAAAGACACAAATATTATTCATTGCTTTCAGGTAAGACTCTGACTAAACGATTTTGTATCGATGTTTACTTGAGCTTTTGATGATAAAACTCCAACCAGGTTCCAGACACCTGTCACAAGTAATGAGGTTAAACGCTTGTCGAAACGGTTGCCAAATCATACACATTTAAGTGTATTACCCAACAAAGAAAGTCCTGTCTGGTTTGTAGGGCGAACGTGTAGTCTGATCGCATCTTAATGACACGCTTGACAAGGTTATAGGGGGATTCTCACTGATTGTACACCTAGGCCTACATTATAACAGTACAGTGATCTGGGAGTTTCGGATTTTTATCTGGCTTAATACATCCACTTAAGATCGGGCCTTAGAGAAATCACAAGACGCCAGTTTGGAAATCGCGGGGGTGCTACAATTCGAATAAACCGTGTAATGTGGGATGCTAAAATTTTGTTAAAAGTGTGTGGGGGATGAATAAATGTCTAGTTTCGCCCCGACAATCGAAAATAGGAGGCGTGGAAGGAGAGAGATACTCGATTCACAAATAATTCATTAAAACAAAAAAATTCTGTGGATTTCAAAATCTATATGTTTTATGGAGTAACGTTTGAGTGAAGATTTTTGGATATTTGTCAAGCTTAATATTTTACATTAAGCTTGAGAAAGTTGCTAGTATCTGCACTGAAACGTTGCTCCGTCATAAATATGGAAGTTCAAATCCATAGAATTGTGTAATATTACTGCTTTAGCTTCTGAGTGCCACTAATGCAGGTTAATCAGTTATTGTAATTCTTAAGAACAATTAAGCTGATGTATTTCATAATTTGTTATACTGCACATGAACTTATTTATCTCATAAGCCTCTCTCTTTTAACAAACGTGTGCATGGATGACTCCTTTCCAATAGTCTCCTGTTTACTGCTTTCTCAACACCTGTAGGCTGTTTTAGGTAAAACGCAGTCCCAAAAGATGAACGGTGAGCGGTTTTGAAATTAATGTTTGCAAACTAAATTTAAACTTTGCCAACAATTGACGCTGCCTACAAAACGCATTCCCAAGGGACATTTTCTGAGATGGACTGTTCATGTTTAAACTTGATAAGAAGATAACTTTCGTAATCTCGTCTGTTTGATAAAAAAACTTGACAAATGTGTTTGATATCTGAAACTAGAACAATATGAGAAACACCATATATATTTAAAGAGGAACGCCGAATTGTTAAATGAAATATTGACATCTTACAATATTTCGCACAGAAAACTAAACTAACGTCCTGATATTGTCACTCCCTGTACGTTTTATGACAAACAGGAACTTTTCTCTGTGTAATTCGCGTCGGTGAAACATTTTACACACAACAATTGAAACAGAATACGTTGACGAAATGATAACGTTTTAGTCGTTTAAAGGCTTGTCGAACGCTTGGTAACACAGATTGCAAAGACCAAAAAAATAAAAATAAAAATAATAAAATATAAATAATTTAGAATATAAGAGCATACAATTATATCAATTCTTATTTCATGAGTTGCTTAAGGCAGGTGGTTGGACGGAACTTCTTGTCGCCGTGGTGCATGATTATATAAAGTCAACGTACTGAATACTATATTGTAAACACTGCTAGAGGCCAGTGCAGCATTGAATATTTAAGTGAAAGTTTTGTTTTGGAGCGGTGTTCAAAAAATGCACAAGAGAGCAAAAGTAAGTGGGTAACTGTGTTACTAAATTCTGCCGTAAATAATTCATAGGGAACGCGATTTTCTGCCAAGTCTATATAGCAAATGTTCCATAAACGAAATTATTTGAAAGCGTGGGTTTACAGAAATATTGATTTGCAAAAGGTCAACGTAAATAGGAGCAAAACACTGGAAACTAGGGAAAAAATAATGATATTTAAAAGAAAAAGAAAAAAAAAACAGCAAGAAAACAAAAAAAAATTTTTTTAAAAATCAAAGCAAGTGAAAACATAATATAATGAAGGCTACTGATATCGAAATCTTTTTTTTTTTTTACATCTTACCGCGTTGTGATCTGTCTATTAGTTTGGTCTGCTTGTCATTGTTACTTTTATACCAAAGTTTGTTAAACCAGATAATCTGTCAAAATATAATTATTTACTATTTTTCTCTTCACTAATCTTTACAAAAAAATATCAACAACATAAACATAACTGAGAAATAATAATGTAAAATAAACCTCAGGTTTAATCTTGCTCTTGGTCTCATGTTAGTAGTCTCATACGAATATTAAACCTGATATGACAACGAATTTAGTACAGGATTAGAATTGTCAAAGATATTATAAACACAAGTCGATATGGCGTGTCCAAAATTGTGACATCTAATTTCCATATCGGTCAAAAAATTTAAAAGTAAATTGCATATCAGTTTCGCGATACAATACTTAAACACGTAATGTACTCGAATGCGCACTGCAGAATGCCTCAAGATATCCTGAAGTTTGCTTTTCAGTCACAGATTACAACATTGCGATAAATCATGTTCCGATTCAATAATGTAAATAGCCTTAGAGTACAGACGCCAAAAGTCAAGAAAAGATGTATAAATAGTTGATAAAACAAGATACACTACTCTATTTTATGAAACTCGTCAATTGCTATCGGTCCGGGGTGGCTTTTCGCTGGATTAAATATCATTTACCAGTAAAGAGAGCCTACAGTCTTAACCATTATAGTGTATGCGTTTAAAAAGTTATCAGTTGATCATTCGGTTAATTTGTGTTTAACGTAATTCACTTACTTGGTTCCCACTGAATAATTTGACATAGTAGCCCAAAGTCACAACTCCGAGAAACGACAAGATACGCATGTTAAGTTTCTATATTTCGGTTTATTAAACCATCATCAGG
>JAQQZZ010132117.1:0-13711 GCA_030265115.1 Mopalia vespertina | reverse complement strand
CAACATACACAAAACTGTGAGTCCCTCAATTATATTTGTAATCTACTAAATCTACCCTCAGCATTGTACAATATAGGTTATTCCCCAAACACACAACGTTTACAACACTGTTGTTATTGACAGAACTAGAAACTGGTCAGAACTCCTGTTGAGAAAAGCCCTAGCAATAAAAAAGATCAAACCCCAGTTAAACCATGGATTAAAAGCCTGCAGAGACCTATCTTTGTTTTAAGTTTCCATTATAACAATACGTCCTCTAAATACACTGCTAATAATCATATTGTTTTGTTTTACATGTACTATAAGCTTATATATAACATCTACCTGACTGTCTCTTCATTCCTGATAATGGTTTAATAAACCGAAATATAGAAACTTAACATGCGTTTCTTGTCGTTTCTCGGAGTTGTGACTTTGGCCTGCTATATATTTGGCAAATATCATCATTTTCCATTGTGGCATAGATTTGTGCCCTCAATGCCATCTCCATTCAGACCATATTTTTGATGTAAGAAAAAGATCCGAGAAAGGATTGTTCGCCAATCTGGTTTTAGATTCAAGTGTTTGAAGAAAACGTTTGAGATTCTTGAAGGTTTGGTCTAATAAAGACGCGAGAGACATGGTGTGTTCAAGACTTTCATGATTAACTCCTGACTCATCTAGACAGAGTGTGGCGATCTGAGTCAATATTGATTGATGGATTGATTGTTTATGTCAGCCGTTATAATCGAATCCACAATTGCTAAGAAGTTGAGGCACCCTGAATCGTGAAGCGAGTGTTCTTAGGCTGATGTTACTCTTCTCAGCCGTCTGGTTATTTTTCGTCTTACTTGTTGCCAGTAACACCTAAAAATATGAGGTTTAATTTCATCAATTCCATTTCAGTATATGTGTCTAATTTTAGGGGAATAACCCATATGTCTCTTTATTAATTAACAAACTACAACATGGCGTCGAATTATCATTTGTTCGTTTTTCTTAAAATATCTTAAGGGGTGGGTGTGTGTGTGTGGGTAGGTGGCGGGGGTATATACTTCCCAACGACCACTGATAGCCACCTGTGGGCGTGGCCAATGCGTAAAGTGGCTATCACTCCGCTGCATGGTACTGCCCAACAAGTAGGCCACTGTGGTTAAAAATCTTGCTGTAAGCAATAGGTTTTGGTTCTTGAAATTGCAGGTTTACGGCTTGAACCACTGGGTAGAATGGCTATTATTTGCATACTCTCTCTAAGTATGAAGTGAGATACCCAAGTTATAAATTATCAAAGGTATTTTTACTTTGGCAGTTGAACAGGTCTTCTGACGCAATGTGAAAAGAGGGCGGTGCGCTGAAAAAGACATCTGATTGGTCAATACTGGTAGAGCTCTTTTGGCAACTGTTTAAAGTCCAAAGACCGGGCGGAATTTGACTGTAATGATAACATTACCCTTTGTTGAAGATTTTATTGTTAAGTAAATATAGTTCGACTTTAAATTGAATGACACGAATGAACACAATACGTTTACGTATATACATTTGATGACAGCTCAGGCCTTACAACAGTTGTGTACGCCTAATTACCTTCCGGTTTTATTTGTCTTTTGGCTTCCACACTGTACATGCTCTGTATATTACACGAGTACTGGTACTATTGGTGATGCTAACATTATTATCTGAACATGGGCAGAGCATATCGGGCGTCACTGATATCCCACATTAAGTTTTTCCGTCTAGAAAATGGTGCCGTTTTGAGCAAAAGCGATAAAGAAAAACTGGGGTTGGTGTGGCAGAGTGCAGAATCTCACACAAGACGCAAGCAAGAAGCAAGAGGCACGTTGTGGTCACGACTTCCCCAAGCTACTCAGAACGACCTCGGCTAACCTCACGTTTTCTGTGGCAGGTAGAGTAGTACGAGTTGCATCAATTCAATTAAACGTCTTAATCAAAAATAAAAAAACAAACCGCACTACGAAGTTGATTAGAGACACTCTAGAAATAACGTGAGATATTTTCAGTTGGATGTTCGTGACATTACACAGAGTTTCCTGAGAATTTACCATCGTTTCTCGCAAGCCTTTCTATCTCGGTTCAATTTCTGTCATTGCATTGTAGTTTTTCTCTTCCGTAATGCATCCGGTAAATGTACAACTGGATCCAATAGCGCGTTTTTCTCCCCTTATTTGCATGTATGCCCTTTTGCGAATGACTCGATGGCGAGATTTTGTAGACAATAAAATTTAAATTGCTCCATTGGGTGCTGTAAATCGATGTAAGGCTGATTAAATCTATTCCTGAATAGGACAGTTTCACACCATTATTACGTCATTGGGTGATGCACTTGGGTGATTCACAGCAGTCATAAAGAAGAACGCTTTTGATAATGAATTCCACGAATATTATTCCACACATCAGTATATAGGAACGGATTCTTTAATACTTTTTCCATAAAATTATTTTTATTACAATTTATAAGTCGGAAGTACATATAACATAGAAATATTTGGTATGGGTACCAGCTGTCTTAATTTATTGGATGCTGAAAGACTTCGTATTGATAACAATTTTCTTATTTATCGGACACTGAAAGACTTGATATGGATAACAACTTCTTTATTTATTGGACACTGAAAGGCTCGGTATGAATAACAACTTTTTAATTTACTGGATACTGAAAGATTGGGTATGGATAGCAACTTCTTAATTTATTGGATACTGAAAGACTTGGTATGGATTACAACTTCTTAATTTATTGAATACCGAAAGACTTTGTATGGACAACAACTTCTTCGTGTATTTGATACTGAAAGACTTGCTATGGATAACAACTTCTGACTTTATTTGATACTGAAAGAAATGGTATGGATAACGACGCCTTAATTTATTGGATACTGAAAGACTTGGTATGGATAACAACTTCTTAATTTAATGGATACTGAAAGACTTTGTATGAACAACAACTTCTTCGTGTATTTGATACTGAAGACTTGGTATGGATAACAACTTCTTAATTTAATGGATACTGAAAGACTTGGTATGGATAACAACTTCTTAATTTAATGGATACTGAAAGACTTGGTATGGATAACAACTTCGTTGTGGTTTGCCAGATCAGATAACGGATTTAGGTGGTACTTCGCTAATAAACAGTTCGCCATTCATACTACCCGCGCATAACTGACAGAAAAAGGAGACGGCAATTACATCACGCAAAACAAACACGTTACAACGGACCGGCTTTGTATTTCCCCTTATCAGAAAGCTCTATTCAAACATTCCGCTTATTTATCAGAAGAGAAGATATTGTTAACTTACACGAAAAGTAAATTATTCCTTTTTTGGTCATTGAAAGATGTATGAACCCTTATACATATAATATCCTGTCATAATAAGCTGAAATAAAAAGCCCATGTATGCCTGTCAAGCTTGAAAAGTTAGAGTTTATATCAATAATAAATAGTAAATACTTTCGGGAAAGAGCGATTGAGATTGTTGGTTTAATAAAATAGTTGGCCGGATTGATGCTGCCTTCAAACTTGATTCAAGTAATTTAGCCTCGAATCTACCTTACGATGGACTTTCTTAAAACCTTTGACGGGGGATTACCTAGTTCTGTCAAAGCTGCAAACAACGAAGCCTTTGTTGTCATGTTGGGATTTTCCCACCGTGCGCCTGTGGTGTGTAATTTTAGGATTGACTCAAGTGACCTGAAGTATAGATCATTAACCCCGGTCGTCTAGACTGTGCTAATCAGTGCTGTTCAGTGACTGATTAGAAAAAAAGTATGTTAAATTCGGGCCGATAGGATACAATTAGCTCTTGACTCATCATTAAGTCTCTTAAATCCCATAACAGCGTTGTTGTTACTTTTTTTAGAAGTTAAAAGCGGTCTATTTAGGCATAAGTTTATCTAAAATACTAATGATTTCTAAATTCAGTCAATACTAAGAAAAAAGTGCGCTTCTCAAATTCAGTTAAGACTGATTATTCAAGGGCAATTCAGTGTGTGGGATCTTGTGCCGATAAAAATAAGTGTCGAGTTTGCGAAACGAAGCAGTTATTCAATCTAGCCAATACACACAAAAAAGTGAGCTTCTTAAATTGATTTAAGAACGAGCTTTTTAGGTAAATGTGTGGACATTTGTGTCGATGAAAATAAAAGTCGAATTTGCCAAATGAACCAATTATTTGGGAGCTTTGAAATGTACAACGTTTGAGAATCAAAGTTTAATTACAATTTGAGAATAACTTGAGAATAATTTTTTTTCTGTAATACGCTTCTATGTGTGGCGACTACTGAAAAAAATGGGATAAAACCAAGATGTACTATCAATAGTCTCTGACAAGTGATGCATTCATCGTTAATGGCCTATTAAGTGGACGGGTTATACCAGAAATCTATTAAACAGAAGTATGAAACCAGCCATTACCCCGTCTCAACGGCATGTTGACTAGGCCAGCGCTGATTGTTGATAAGCGCCCTCTAACGGAAATTAGAGAAACGTAGAAAAACATATATTTAATGTGGAATCATGGGTAAATTACGCTAAAGCTGAATCGTATATATTTCTACCGCTTGTCATCGATTATACTTTACCCATAAGGCGTCTGTAAATTCTGACATTCCAACTGCGCGAAACGAACGAAATCTCCCGTTTCTTGCGCAATGAGTCATATGGCACTATGGAAGACCTGTGGATGGCAGAATGTCGTTGAGACTGGGTAATGGCTGGTATCATACTTCTGCTTGATAGACTTCTGGTTATACTCTAACAGTCCTTTAAAAATGAAAAAGTGATAGTTTAACATTTTCACTTTTACAAAAATAAACAAATAGTATTGTAACAACCGACAATACCACATTACTCGTTAGAAAAACGTCGGTGAAAAGTGTGACACTACACTTTTAGAAAAATATGGCTCTAATGGAATCCTTTAAGATTCTTCAGTCAGGGCTCGGGTGGAACCCTTAATGGTTCTGTATGGAACCCTCACATCAACTGCAAAAGTATTTCTCCCTTTCTTCTTGTATCAAAGAACAGTTTTCGTCGTTATGGCTCAATATATAACCATCCTCTTTTCTAAATAACACTCAAAGAACCATTATTTCTAAGATTGTATAGTTTGAGAGTTATTACAGTATTGGTTGTAAGAAACATCTTTTGCAACATCATTAATTTTAATATGAATTGTATCTACATTATTGTTAATATTTGTTAATGTGTTATAATGTCACACAGAGTCTATTGTATTATCACTCATTTGTTAAACTGTGAAATACTGCGGTAGTTCGATCTGTAAGAATTCTACCTGATCATCGCTCTTACAGCCAGAACATGTATCTGTTTTCAGTGTTATCGGTCCATATGTCCTGCGTTAACATGTCGCAACTCGGTCCATCTGTTTAATGAAAAAAGGATTTCAGGATAAACTGTTTGGGATTTCGGTCGTTTTCGACACGAGTGCAAAGGAAACAACTGGAGGTTTTCTTAAGGGCTAATCCTGTTGTCTATGAAATAGCACTGTAGTAACAAACAAGATACTTTATTGGAAAGTAAAGGGCACGCTATGGTCGTGACTTTCTCTTTGTTCCACAGATGACCAATAATAAAGACGCTGAGTGGTAGTTTTAAATACGATATTTACAATTTTCCGATTCAAAATGAAAGATTTGATTTTAACATATTTTATCCCCCCCCCCCAAAAAAAAATATATATATTTTTCAATACTTATGTATGTTCTTTTCAGTTGATTTGTTTATCTTTTTGGTGTTTACTGCCGGGGGTGCAGTTTTATTGAAATTTGTCTTTAAATACAGAACGTTGGATAAAAGAGTTTCATTATGTTCGCGCCACAGCGTATCTGAAATAGAGGTGAATGTGGCGTAAAACACCAATTAATATATCAATCGATCAATCACATTTCACCTGAATGTTGCAGAGAAAATTAATGTGCATTAGTCATTTTAACAAAAATCCTTTTATCAAATTTAAAGGAAAAAAAAACAACAAAACGTTCCCAAGTTGATTGTTGAGACTGTTTTACTTTTTGTTTGTAACACAATGAATTTACGATTGTTTAAATAATCGACTAGATAAGTGAATGTTTACTTTCCCAATAAAAGCTGACATTTTTTATGCACGCTAAACTACAGAGTTTAAAGTTACCTGTCTTTGGTTATACCCTATCGTCGTTTTTTTGTCGCTATAACTGTTTTTGGCTGGTATTTTGGAAAGAAACCCCGTGCCAAGATTGACTGTTGACGCAGAATGGCATTACCCATTAACTGGTTAATAGTCACATGTCAAAATAATCTTTCCAAACGTAAACTTGGATTAGATCGAGACAGGTTTTCTTGAACGCTTTTCAGAATATGCCTTAACTTCTTGTTATGGCCTTGTTGACAGTAGACTATGGTAGTTTTATGTTGAGATTTCTCATAAGGGGATTCCTGTTGGCAATTTAAGGATCAACCTAACTAACATTAAGAACAGTTCGTTAGTCTCAGTTGTCTAGACGGTTGAAATTAGTGGTTTCCAGTGGCTGATTGGAAAATACCCTATATTTAATTTGGACATGTGGCATTAAACAAAATCGTGACACAGTATCTAGCCTATAAAATTGCACCAGAGCATCGTTGTTGATCTGTGAAGCGGTAAGCTGACATACATGCAATCATTGACCCAGACGTCTAATTGTACGTACGTCTTCTCTGTTGGGGGTCCACGTCCTTGATACAACGTCTTCTAGCCGACTATACTATTGATAATACGTCGGTTTAGACAGTAATGGCTTAGACAGTAATCAAACAGCAGAGTTCTTAATTTGGTTACATCATACATTTATATTCTGGTTTATATTGAAGCTTTTTATACCGTATAGTACTTTCCCGTGAAGTCTAATTGATGATTTAATATTTTTCTTATATTTAACCGCGTGTATTAATGAACTGTATAGCAGGACAAAGTTGGTACTGTTCAGTTCAGACAGAGTTCTTAATAATGGTAGTATTTATTGCCCCTAAGCATTTTACTGATTGGCACAAGGAACCATTTTGTTCTGGAACGTTTAACGCCAAGCTTTTTTACTCTATGTGTCATGTTCGTTTGCTTCTCATCTTGTCTGCTGACGTCAGTGGGCGATGGCGTTGATTTGCTCTGTTTGTTTTTTAACCAATAATTATTTAACTTCAGTCACAATTAAGTTTCTAGATATTGCTGTCATTCGACAGGGCGACACGTTTTCTGATATACGATTACACCATTACACGATGGTGTAAGTTGTTGAACTTGGATATGAATAATAAGGGGCAGAAGTCAATCAAGCAGAAGTATGAAACCAGCCATTATCCATTCTCAACGGCATTGTAACTTTCAGTGGACTTTCATAGTGCCATATGGTTCATTGCGCAAGAAATGGGGAATTTCGTTTGTTTCGCGCAGTTTGAATGTCAGAATCAACGGACGCCTTATGGGTAAAATATGACCTTTGGAAAGCTGTAGAAATAGCTTTAGCATGATTTACCCATGATTCCACATCCAATTCATGACCTTCGAGGTTTCTCTATCAGCGCTGGTCTGGTCACTATGACATTGAGACTTGGTAATGGCTTGTTTCCTACTTCTGCTTGATAGACTTCTGTCAGGGGTTAATGACGTAATGAAGGTTATTTCACTTATATGACGACTTGGAAGATAAATGGACGAAGGAAGCCTTTATCAAATTTTCTGATTTCAAATAAAATCAATACAGAGCAATCAAAAGACGCACTTTAAATACATCAAAACAGGTGGAATTATAATTGCCCTTTCACGCTGAGGGCACCAGGGCAACATGAAGGCTCATTTATTTGACAGCATGTACTCTAACAATATTGCCACGCTTGGAAATTAATGTTTCTCTATGGCTATGTAAAGACAGTGTTTAAAAATTTGATCGAGTCCGCCTGTCGACCATCAGGTATATGAGAGAGTCACACGTTGTGGCTCCGGCAATCGCGGGGGTGGTTTTTACGAGGTTTCCTCTCGGTTTTCCACCGTAATGCAGTGTGAAGTTGACAACCCGTCGTCATATAAGTATAATACCCTTGAGTACGACGTTAAACCCCAATCAAACAAACAAACAAACAAACAAGATTGATTGATTGTAGTATAAGGCCGTACTTAAGTTTATTTCATTCACATGACGGCATGGCAGCGTAATGGGGGAAGGATACCACCCTTGACGCCACTGGCAACAAACAAAGACTAGACAGGACAAATACAGGACAATAAAAATTTTACCCCACAGGTCAGGTCAAGATGAAGATAAACATATGTAATGTAACTATAGCATGCTGCATCCAAAACAGTACTTCAGTTACTGATGATCTTGACAAACTATATGTATTATTGACAACATGGTTGACGCAATACGCTAACATTATATCAAAACATAACATAGGTTGTTTATAACGACCGATATGCTTCTTTCCCTGTGTACACGGTCAAACGTCTATGTAATCCACTCATTTCTCTGTTGGAGTGGACATTGAAACCAATAGATTAAGATGTAATTGAATGATTTGAATTTTTTCCCAAAAGTCTTCAATTGTAAGAGACCATCTGATAAATCATAAATCTAGAACTTTTGCATGGTAATGAAATATAAATTTGATCGATGCATATCATTGCTTTCTGTCCTTGCGTGAAGATTAAACAAACAGTTTGAGATCTTCACATCTTGTTGTTTTTCCCTAAAGGTCCCCATTGCAAGAAGCCATCTGATAAATCATAAATCTAGATCTTTTGCGTGTTAATAAAAATTAATTAGGATCCGTGCATATTATTGCTTTTCATCCTGGCTTGAAGATTAAACAAAATGTTTGAGGAATTCACACTCTAAGTGGTCATCTTGTATACGACCTTTGTGTTTTCCAATTCTTCCATTGTAAGAGGCCATCTCACTACTCATAAATCTAGAAGTTTTGCATGTTAATGACAAAGAATTTAGATCCGTGCATATCATTTCATTCTATCATGGATAGAAGATTAAACAAAACTGTTTGGTGACTTCACACTGTAGGTGGTCATCTTGGATATATTAGAACTAGGATTAGACCTCAGCGTAGATTGAATAAAAAACTGAACCCATGACATACTTGGTGAGATAAACATAAGTCAGGTGTGTAGATTTAATGAATTTCGATGAACAGCTTTGTATTGAAAAAGTTCATCGTCTGTGAAGTCTATTATCTACTGTTATATATGTCTCCAATGTTCCCTTACGCCAACAGCGAAGTGCTGTTGTTAAGAATATATCATAGAAAAAGTCAATTCCAAGTCGGCATTTACAGTCCATATATTAGAATTTTTTGTTCGAAAAATAAATTGAAGGATGGGAAAAGGAAGTCTCTAGGGGAGAAATTCCATTCATTATTAATTTCGTGTCGGATCCCGTAGATTGATGATACACTGTAAACGTATCATTGATGAGAGGCTTCTTGGTAGACGCTGTGCCACTGTAGGACTGCATTTCCTTAAAGACGACCAAATTAAGAGACATATACTCCCATACTGTTAAGATGGAATTA
This sequence comes from Mopalia vespertina, assembly GCA_030265115.1. NCBI lineage: Eukaryota > Metazoa > Mollusca > Polyplacophora > Chitonida > Mopaliidae > Mopalia > Mopalia vespertina. The sequence continues at coordinate 4,160 of JAQQZZ010132117.1, read as the reverse complement.
TTCTTAGAATTGTTCGTAGCCCTATGCTACCATGAACTTCCGTTGTTGTTTTTTATTCCGTGGTGAACTGAATATTTGTTTCTCACGTTTGTGTTCATGTTCGTATTGTTCACGCATCATTCACGTAATTGTATACACTATTAGAAAAATATGGCTCCAATGGAACCCTTTCAGGTTCATCAGTCATGACTCTGGTGGAACCCGTTATGGTTCTATATAGAACCATCACAGCATGGCTCCAATGGAACCCTTTAAGGTTCTTCAGTCATGGCTCTGGTGGAACCCGTTATGGTTCTGTATGGAACCATCACAGCATCTGTTCCAAGTATTTCTCCCTTTCTTCCTATATCAATGAACCGTTGTTGTCGTTATGGTTTCATATAGAACCATCCTCTTTTCTAAAGAAACATTAACAAACCATTATTTCTAAGCGTGTATCTCTATCTTAATAAGGTGAGAATTGCTATACTGATTGGGCAGGAAATATGCCTAAATGATAATGGTACGGAAGAGCTTTCAAATAAACATGGAGGAGCGTAAAACGTGTTTATGTTTCATACGGATTTCCACCCAAATACTAAGTTGGCTATATACAAATTACAATAAAGTATAACGGAACTGGCATCATTTACACTGTAAGTGTTTATATATTCCTTCCGCTGCGTGTTCGTCCTCATATAAGTGAAAAAACCTTGAATACAGTGCGAAACACCAATCAAATAAACATACATGCAGTGCATGGTTTATAGAAAAGACAGATAACGTTTCCTGATGAAGCAATTACCTGGTCCTCTACGCCTTTCTGTTTTATATAGAACCATTACATGGTTACTAAGTGTTAAACGTTTGCTTACTAGTGTCTAGCGGCCGACCAGCTTCCTCGTTGGCGTTTATTGCATCTCCGGCCACTGTAATATATTGGCAAAAATACTGTTTGACGATGGAAGCAAAATTAAACGCCTGAAGGGCTTGAGCAAATATCATTTTGACAGGCTCTTGATCCAAACGAACAAACGTTCGGTTGTCAAGTTGTACTAATTATCAATCAAACAAACATATCTCAGAATGCTATTCGCAAACATCATGTCCAATGTACGGCTCAGAATGTTACACTGGTGAACAACGAATTAGATCCGTTTTCGCTGAATCGATGAGCATCTTGGATTTATTTATAAGCAGTGCCCTCACGTCACGAGACGTACCCATCATACACTTACTTTATAGCAATGGAAGAATATGAGGCGCCCAATTGAACAAAAAAAAAATCCCCTTTCACGGTGGTGATAGCGTTGCTATTGAAAGGGTACACCGTCATCATATGAGTGAAATGCCCTAGAGTCTGTCAATACTACAACATTAAATGATTTTTGTTTCCTTTGAATAGAGAATATTAACAGTGTGTTAGTTATTTTGGGACAACACTTTCTTCGTTGAACAGATGCTAGTTCAGAAACCTTTGCAGGTTAGAACCTGTCCGGGAATCGAACCCTCGATATTCAAAGACAGGCACCGAATCCCCAGCAGTGCCTTACCTGAAGGTATGGGTTCGTTTCATGTACGAATAGCAATCAAACTGGACATTTTTCTGAAGTAAAAGCTGTACAAAATAAGAAATAACGAATATACTACTAATAATACAACACCTGACTACATTAATGAAACAATCTGTTTTCAAGGTATTTTTGTAGATTTTTATTTAATAAAGATTTTAAGCGTAAATATTATATGGACAAGATTACTAGTACGTTTAAAAATTACTGAGGTAAATTTTTTCCTGATAAAGGTGTACAAACGCGAGCCCCCTCCCCTTCTTTATAATATAGAACGTGTTTTACCTGTATGTGACAAACAGAAGGCAGGTAAATTCGATTACCTAATAATAGCCGCAAGCTACGGTTTTAGAACATTAGGCTCTTTCTTCATTAATTGATTTCTGAGGTGTCAACACGCAATCAAACTAAGCAGGTGCGATAAGTTGTCATCAACATAACCTGTCAATTATGTATCGGAAAAAACCTACATTTCTGTGCTTTTGTTACACATCACCCAATGCTTTCATAATCTACAGATCAATTGTAGCGTACTCCGTATATTCTGTTTTCCGCATAACGCGCTGTCAGGACTTTATTCCAACAAATTTGTGTGGTCATAGCTAGTCGAAAATTGAACCTCAATAATGTTATGGTCCTGTATTAAATTGTGCTGAAATGCAATTTTGAATTTCATAGATATTATGTACATTCTCATGGGTAAATAAATCATTCAACAAAAAAAAATAGAAACTAAACATTTCCCTGGTAGACGTGCCAAGATATAATCGGTAAACTATATATTATAGCTCTGCTTGAAATTTAAAAAAAATGTGCATTGCTTGGAATCAGTCGCTCCGCTAGAATTATTAGAATTCTGATTCATTTCATATCTTGGCTCCAAATCGCTAGAAACGAAGACCACATATAGTCAACCAGTGTCATATGCAAGATAATAGACAACGACGTATTTTATATTAACGGCTATACGTTTTTTTTATATTAACGGACTCTAGCAACGTATAACGCACTGCTGATATTAACACATATATATATATATATATACTTTGCCGTGAGCCTCTGTAGCTCTCTCGGTAGAGTGTTGGGCCTGTAACCCAAAGGTCCCGGGTTCGAATCCCGGTGGAGGCAAGCAAATTATTCCCTCTTCATTTATTCAAAATATATATATGTTATGCTTCAGAATCATTGATTCAAAATATAAATGTAATGCTGTCGGTTCCAGCTAAACAAAGTGAAAGGCTAGAACCAAGTTTAAACAAAACACAACATATCCTTTATATTTTAAGCAAATAATATGTAGGTCTATAATACTATGTCGTCTTTGTATTAACTGTTGTTCTTTGAACAGAAAATTGCCAATGTGTTTTCGATATTAACATCGGCAGGCACAACAGTCGCATGAAGCACCCAACAGCGTCACCACGAAAGGGTAGACTGAACTGGACATCGTCTCATTTTCTTACTAACTTGGGCGTGATTTTGTGATATACAGGTCTATCTAACTAAACCTTGTGTACTTCATATTAACAGGTAGTTGTTGGCAGAATATGGTCGATGTGTTGTCGATATGAGGCACTGATAAACGTAGACCGTCAACCTCAGCTTCACTGATAAAACACTTAGTTTAGCAGGTTAATACACTAGATGTGTGAGATATGCTTTGTGTATTTCGTGTCGATGGAATATGGATGATGCGTTGTAGAAAATAACACTGACAGCCACACGAGTCTGGTATTGATTTAGTGTGAGCTCAAGCAACATTAATGTGTCCACCTCGGTTCGATGACATCAATGAACGATATGTTCAATGACAGAGATACTAAAAAAAGCATTTTCAGGTGACTGACATGGCTATACTTTTTTTGAAGCGGTCTTTTGTATTTTAGATTAAATTTCCAGATGTGTTGACATTCTTTATGCACTCATAAATGCGCATAATTTCCCAGTTTATTACAGTTTAATACGTGCATGGTTGTTCTTTACAAAAAATGAATGTTTGAACCGATGTTAACCGTGCAAACGATATGTAGTGAATTGTTAGTATATGTTGAGGGATTTTATGAGTGGTTTAGACAAATTCAATCCGGATCATAAGCTGTATGTCTATAACTGACTTTTACTTCATTGTATTTTGTCTCGAAATATATTTATATCTCTACATTTATACAAAGAAATCTGAAAATCGTATATTTTTTGTTTGTTTTACAGTTGGTGGCAAATGGAATAATGTTTCTCAGTGTAAATGTGGTGGGTGTGTTCATCCATAGCTTAACAGAACGAGCCCAAAGAAAAACGTTTATGGACACAAGAGATTGCATTGCTGCCAGATTAGAGATGGAAGATGAGAATGAGAAATTGGTGAGTCGGATATTAACCATTTTAGATTAATGCATGTTTAAGTGGCCTTTGACCTTTGCTAAGACATTGTCAGAGATAGCTCATGTCTGATCAACCTCGGCCATTTCCGTCCCGTAAATAACCTCCGACGGACAGCTCATTTCAATGGCCGTCGTAACGATATTGAATATTCATAAGCTACACCCACTGACCTATATAAAGACTGTTTGAAGACCATTAGAGTTTGCTCTGTTCCCATGCTGTTTGCTGTAC
>JAQQZZ010132106.1:0-13711 GCA_030265115.1 Mopalia vespertina | reverse complement strand
TGTGTGGTCCGATTGATTTATGTCTGGTGCTATTAACACGGTCTGTGTGTATATGACAGTCATAAAATCCTGATAGTGTGGAATGTATTGTCCCTTTAGAAATTGGTAATGCTGGCCTGGTTTATTAGTTCCATAACACAAATATCACCCGTTTGTTAAACACGAGGCACAGAAATGGTCAGATATTCATTAAACAAAGATCAATTGTATTTTGTAGGCTGGGGACGGATTGTCCATGTTCTTTCTCACAATAATACCCGAGCATATTAAAACAGGTAGCCAGTAATGACGATAAACAGCACTTTTCTAATGTAGACTTAACTTATACGAGGACATCCAGGGTTATATGAATGGCTTTTAAGAAACACGTTATATCTTGTATGCGCAGACACATGTTTACTCGGGTAGCCATAAACTAACTATCTGGAAAACCTGATTCAGCGCATCATCCTTATACATGGTATCTCTATCTCTATACTCATACAGACTATAAAACTGTGCTTGTTTGTTTTCTTAACAAGCCTCAAATGCTGGGTTTCTATTGGCAACATTCACCTAAAATCGTGGGAACACGGCCTATCAGCGACGCTCTATCACACAACATTCACGTGTAATTGTTTTGATTGTTCTTTTCAAACATCTTCAGAGTTCAACATATGACTTAAACCGTCGCCGTCTTACCTCCACGCCTTGCGTCTATCAACCATCAGGTATATGAGTGATTCACACGATGTGGCTCCGACAATCGAGTTTTTGTTTTTTTACGAGGTTTCCTCCCTGGTTTCCACGGTTTTTAAGCAAAGAACAATGTGAAGTGGACAATCCGTCGCCTTTGAGGACGACGTTAAAACCCAATAAAGCAAACAAAGCTTACAAGAATGATGGCTCGGAATAGCGTATAATCTTCTTATAAACAATATGAGCTTATTTCTAGGCGGAGACATATTTATGAACTGTGAACAGCCCAGAACGAAAGGTGGTTGATTGGTGTTTTACGCTGTACTCAAGGGTATTTCACGTATATGACGGTGGTGTATTCTAACAGTAATTGCCACTAGCACAACCATAAACTATTAAGTGTTTTACTATGGTGGAAAGTTAATGATCTGATTGACACATTGTTGAGATCAGTCGATGACCTAAACAGTTGTACGAAATTTGCCGTCTAACAGAAGTACTTTGTCTTGTTTATGTCCTCAAAAAAAAAACCATCACGGAGAAACAATCAGCAGAGGAAATAAAATTTTGAGGCGTCTCTTTTTATTCAAAGATATTTTAAATCGGAAGAACTGCACCACAAATCTATTAGATTCATTCAGGCTTTATACGGACCAATAGATGTAATCAGATCGTATCTGTTAATGTGAACGTGATATTTATACTAACAGAGTTTTTAACATCAACCTTCATTCATCAATCTTCCGGTGTGGAGTTCAGTGACGGCTCTAAAATCTTCTTTCGTCTTCCTAAAGAAAACGACAATATCCGACCAGCGAATAGATGCTAATCACTCTATACATTTACTTTCATTTTCTGCTTGGTTAATTTCCTGCGTATTCTTCCATATCACCCACGTGATATATAAATTTTTTGGTTTGTATTATTAATAGAAGTACGACTTCAGACTAAAATTGATACAAATTAAATTTATTTAACGTCTCTAAGCTAGATCAGCGGGACACTCGCCTCGTTATGATACCTGCACGTGTATAGCTATAACTACATCGATATTACACGCAAATGAAGTCGAGTAGGCTTTAATAATAGGTATCTAAAGGTTTCTATATTCTTTCGTTTTTTCTTATTAGTACCTGGTGCAGCGAGATGTGTAAAGCATTGAGTCAAGGTATGGAGTTGATCCTCCAACTGAACTGTTTCACTTCGATAGCCGAATACGATATTATCGCATTTGCAATGTTTCAATAAAAACATATCCTAGGTTGTATCTCATAGTGCAATGTTGTTGTTTGTTTTTATGTTATTGACAGATTATAAAATTGATCTGCTAGTGACTAATTGTAATCTTAAATACAATAAAACTATACAATCTTAGTTCCCATGATCAATACGGCTTTCTCTCAAATCGCTCACGTGTCAGACATTTGATACAATTATTTAATCCCATCTTAAGAGAAAATGCCAGCTGTTTTCTTCGCATGAATATTCTGAGGGCCATAAGTTACTGTCAACTATAGCACAATGGTTGTCATTACGGGTTTCAACCATAAAAACTTTGTGACAAAAACATACATATTAATACTTGTGGTGACCAAGTATTATTGGTTCAATTATATAGCGAAGTATATTGATTCTGTCAGCTTTGGAAGAACATTTTTTTTCCCAACACGCATTTGTATAGAACACTTCACATTGCGGTTGTGTTCTTGTTAAGTCTTTGAAAGTACATCGTCGGGATATAATTGAAAAACCCTGGAGTACGGCGTAAAACACCAATCAATCACTCAATTATACAATTGACGATACCTCACTTCAGATCATGAATTCTTTAAATCAAGACACGAATCGTCTGGAATCACTTGTCCTTTTTGATATTATCTATTCCCAATAGTTTTGTCTTTTGTAGTAATTTAGAAACAATTTTGTCTTTCAGAACGAAGGTCAATACACGAACAGATAATATTTTGGGGACATGGTGATTTAGAATAATGACCAAGATTTTATCTGGAGTGTTGCCAGGCGATAAATGTCATCTACAAATGAACGGTACACTATGGCTCGTTCAGCACAGACTCCAGGGCTTCAGTCTGTCTACTCTACTGTCAAATACGGCTGAGGATTACTGACAGTAAATAACGTTCTGGTTCATATATATTGACACGAGGAATGTCTGGTTTAAAGATAGAAAGTACAGAAAATCTACATTTTAAACAAATATATGTTTGAATTATCATAAAAACACAATTTCCGGCATATACCCATGAAACATTCCGTATGTCCATGTGCTTGAAAAGTTCTGATATGTAGGCTACTTCCGGAAATGACATAGTGTTCAGTTGAGTTATGTTCTATGTTCACATGATCTCCATAGAAAATGTGCACGTTATAAGAAATAGGCCTAAGTCTTTCTCAGAGACAGAATTTTGAGACTATCAGAAAACTGTTATTAACACGAATGTATGTCGTTTATCTGGTACATTCCAGGTGAATGAGATCTAGAGATTTACTAAACTGTAATACAAAATACGGCATTTTGTGTGTATAGTACTGTATTTTATGATACAGTACTAAACGTAGATATATTATGTTCACTTTCTGTTGTTAATTACAGAGATATTTCGGGTCGAGTAATTGCATTATTACTTAACATATATTTACTTTTGAGAGACAATCCATTTGCACACAGTCATAAATAGACGTTATCAAGCTCGGTAGACACTTTTTTCGATAGCCTTGTTTGTGTCGACGTCAGATGAAATACAGCTTGTGTCATTCGCAAATGTAGTATATAATTACAGAACGACATCGTTGATGAATATCAAGATTAGCATAAGTCCCAAAATAAATTCTCGAGGGATTCCATATTGCCGGTATATCGAGTAGCTCGGCGCGTTGTTAACTTGGACGCTTTCATAGCCTAGGACAGGTCTAAGCGAGACAACCGTGGCTTATTACCTCTCGCAAATGATTCCAGTTTCTCAAATAGAGAGCCGGACAAGGACTGTAGAAAGGAGCGATCGAAACTCGTATTCAATGGGGATTAATACTAGCAAGTTCCACTAAAATTCTACTGCTAGTATAGGTAATTTAGATATAGGGCGGTAAAATTATAATTAGTTCCGTTTAAAAACATGAATAACATTGGCAATTTTACAGGTAGAAAATATTCGCTAAACATTGTAACAAATCTGGGGTGCAAAAGATCCAGTGCAACGATGGGTTTATTAAATAACACAACGTCCTTCCGATCCGCATCTCCAAGCCTACTGACGAATATATCTTTATTTGCCCCGACATCGCGAGGTTAGTGATGACGAGACAAAGATGTGAAGAATAGGAAAGAGATCATTCTTGCTCCTCAAAAAGAGTCCAAAAGTTATGTTGTTTATATAAAAGTTAGTAAATAGATAAATAGATACTCATCAGGTATATGAGTGAGTGTTTTTACGAAGGGTCGTTTTAAGGGGTGTGATCAGAAGACAGAGTACTGGATGTACGCTAAAACACATGGGTCGACATTGCTCGTTATGAATTCTTTTAAATAAATATAATTGACATAGTTTTAAAAACAATATTTACAATTTTAGATGCAAAATGAAACATTAAATATATAGACATATTTAACAATTTTAACTCTTATGTATGGCCTTTTCAGTTCGATTTCTTTCTCATTTTGGTGTTTACTGCCAGGGGTGCTGCTGATTGGAATCTATCTTAAATAGAACCTTAGATAAAAGAATTTGAATATATGTTCATGCCGCAGCGTAGCTGAAATACCGTTGGGTGTGGAGAAAAACTTATGTAAATCAATCGATTACCTCCCTTCAATAAAATCAGCAAAGTGTACAATACGATCGGCCTTAAGTTTCACGGGATTCGGACTCTGATATTGTACAGACCCAGTACAATAAGAAGAGAGTAGGGGCACTTCATCTGTGACTAATCAAATCACACGGATGCATGATGGCATCAAAGATTCTGTCTTAATTATTAGAAACAAGTAGATCTAGTTCTGTTATTTTTGACATTTTGGTGGTGAAAGGTTTGACCACGGAATCGTATTTTATCTTAGCACCTTTCGATTGTTTATGCATTCCCTGGAATCCCTAAAATGTATGAACTAGTCGACCATTGCAACAGTACAACTCAACATGAAGCGAGTTTTACGATGAGTTACATTAGGAGAAAAACAATAAAATAACAGTGCACAGCCCGTTGTTTTTGTGTTCAGAAGCCTAATCAAATTAGATGAGGAGCCATGATTTATTGATGTTACTACGTTGAAGTGCAACGCTAATACAAGGGAATATTGAAGAGGGTCCAATATGTGATATCAATAAGTTAGATAGGGCTTCCTTGAATATAACACTTGCCATCGAAATCAGCAGAAAAAACAACATATCAAGCTAATTTTCCCCTCGATTAACGGCAAATATAAATGATCGAGTTAAGAGGCCAGAAGCCTTTGATCAAATTGGTTGATTGATTGATTGACTGATTGGTGTTTTACGTTATGTTCAAGGGTATTTCACTTATATGAAGGCGGTGTATTCCAACAATAATTGACACTAGCACAACCAAGATGTGAACCGTTTCCATAATGTTGGAAAGTTAATTTTGGAAAGTAAAGACAGTTGTGCTACTCTTCAAACAAACTGTTCTTAGCCAGAGGGCTTGATCAAATTGTAAGAATTTCAAGCCTGTCTTGACTGCATTTTCTTCGAATCGCTTCAACTCTCTTTGAGAATATTCGCCTTGGACTGTGCATGATATATGACAAAATGCACTGAATCCGATGACGTGTCCTAGTGAAACCGGTATCCAGTTGAATGCTTGATAAGTGATATCATTGATTAATGTTTCTATTACGGTCGGGGTGGTGACAGAGGATTCCTATAAATATAATATCTCATTCATCAATATTCTGTAATTTCGGGGCATGCTGTCAAAAGTAACGTTATCGGTAGATGAATGTGCGATGTGATTATAAATAGAATATGGTTGTATAAAGCTTTACAAAGGAGTTTGATATTCACGGGTAACGAAACTTAATAAAAAAACAAGTACTATTGATATTTATGACGTAGTAAGCAGTTCGCCACGGTATGTGAATGAGTCACACGATATAACTCCGGCAATCGCGAGATGGGTTTTACGTGCTCTCCTTTCAGTTTTCCACCGCATTGAAGCCAGAAACAGTGTGAAATGGACAATCCATGGACAAACTTCTGAAGGTTTCTGAATTATATTGACTTTTTAGCATTTCACCTGGATACGTGTTATGTCCAGAATCAGTACTTACGTAGCGGACATGAACGCTTTGTGGCCTGATGTCTTATTAAAGTGGCGAGCTGAGCTCATATTAATCACACTTAAAAAAGAAAATAAATTGTGTTTTGTGCAAATGAGAGGGTGACCAGTAGACATGTGCATGCATATATAAATAAGTATGTTTAGCTCATGCAGACTGGTATTTTATTTCTGCATTAGCAAGTAGTAATACACAACAGGTTGAAAAAAACATTTCAAAAACAGATAATACTCAGGATAACATATTTGTGAATGTGGTGAAAATCTAATTATTATTTCATAAAATATTGTAAAATGAATAAATGTCAATAGAAAAAAATAGACTGCATTTTTCAAGGTTTATTTCTCCATGTGCAATAACGATAAGACAATAGATAAGCTGACCTAGTAGAATCGTCCTTAAACTAGTAAACGGTGTCCCATTTTGAAAAAAAAATTATTAGATCGATCACAGATGATTTTTTTGTCTTTCCCACCTGGGAAAGTCTTATAAAGATGTAAAATGTAACTTTCAGAAAAAACATTAAAAACAATCAAGGGCGAACTTTTAAGAAATGAGGCACAGTCTACTAGATCGCACTGTGCTCTTAACTATGGTACAAATTTGAAGTTTCTAACATCTATGGTTTAGCTGTCTTATTGGTATCATATTCGATTGACTTCAATATTTCCTGTATTTTTGTCGCTCTCTAACGTAGTAGCATTAATAAATCATGGCTTGTCATCTAGTTTGTTTAGGCTTTTGATCACAAAACGACTTGCGTAACAATGTTAATTTATTATTTTCGTCCAATATAACTCTTCGTATAAATCGCTTTTTGCTGCCTAGAACTCTTGAAATGGTCGAATAGTTTATACAGTTAAGGGACTCCAGGGACTGCATAAACACACGAAAAGTACAGAGATAAAATACAATTCTTTGTCAAACCGTTTTCCAGATTAGGCTTTTTACCACCAAAAGCTCCAAAGGAACCGAGCTAGATCGACTTGTTACTATTGATTAAATCAGAATGTGTGGTGCGATCATGTATTCGTTTGATTTAACTAGACCTTTCACAGATGAAATGCTTCTACTCTCTTCGCTTTGTACTGGGTCAGTCCAATATCAGGCCTGGCATCCTGTGTAATTTAAGACCGTTCTTGATATACAACCTGGGGAATTTATTGACAGTATTTTCGTTATTTTGGGACAACGCTTTCTTGGTTTGAGCGGATTCTAATTCAGAACATTTTGAAGGTTGAAACTCGTCCGGGAATTGAACCTGACCTCACAGTTAGTTACCGATTTGCCGACAGTGAATGCTGGCCACCTAGCCCACTTAGGTTATTCAATGGAGGTAATCTATCTTATTTGTTTTGATGGATGGACACCTATACCGTTATTCACAGAACTCATGTCTACACTTACCTTTAATTCGCAAGTAACAAAAAGCCTGTGATCCTGATATGACTGTTGATTTAAGGGAAATAACCCAAGAGTAAAATCTGCATCGAGTGTTCTATATACCAAATTGTCCATATTGTTTAAAATTACTACATAAGTTTCATAAATACGATATCTTGAACACGAATTTGAGATTTTATTTATCTCATTAATGCCTTCTTGTAGCCATTTTAATCAGAAATCAATATATATTTTCACTTCGCTGTCGAGAGAGAAACGAGATGCGCGCATTCGTACATACACATGTGGGTCAGTGTAAAGCGTCCATCAGAGTGATACCACCCGCGTAATAAAAAACAGTGCCGGTTGAAATGCAATATTTATTTAAGTGAAATATGACAGAAAAGAATAAAGGAATAGCCCTGTGTCTAAATAACCTATACTACCAGTAGATGTTTAGAGGAACTTGCTTCATCCAATACGGGTTTCGATCGCTCCGCTCTACCATCCTTATATCCGGCTATCTATTTGAGAAACTGGTATCATTTGCGAGAGGTAACAAGCCACGGTTGTCTCGCTTAGACCTGTCTTAGGCTATCAGAGTGTCCAAGATAACAACGCACTGAGCTACTCAATGTACCGGCAATATGGAATCCCTCGAGACTCTATTTTGGGACTTATGCTAATCTTGATATTCATCAACGATATCGTTCTGTAATTATAGACTACATTTCATTTGCGAATGACACAAACTGTATTTCATCTGACGTCGACACAAACAAGGCTATCGAAAAAAAGTGTCTATCGAGCTTTATAATGTCTATATGAACTTTGAAAGTCGATTGTCTCTCAAAAGCAAATATATGTTAAGTAATAATGCGATAACTCGACCCAAAATATCTCTGTATTTAACAACAGAAAGTTTGTCAAACACTTTCTGTTGTTAAAAACAAAAATATTTCGGGTCGAGTTATCGCATTATTGCTTAACATATATTTAGTAATCTGTTTAGTACTATATTACAAAATACAGTACTATACACAAAAACTACAGTACTATACACACAAACTACAGTACTATACACACAAACTGCCTTGGTTTGTATTACAGTTTAGTAAATGTATTTCTACATCTCATTCACCTGGAATGTACCAGATAAACGAAATACATGCGTGTTAATAAAAATTTTCTGATAGTTTCAAAATTCTGTCTCTGAGAAAGACTTAGGCCTTTTTCGTATAACGTGTACATTTTCTATGGAGATCATGTGACCATAGAACATAACTCAACTGAACACAATGTTTCCGGAAGTTCATACCAGAAATTTTCAAGCACATGGACATACAGAATGTTTCATGGGTATACGCCAGAAATTTTGTTTTCATGGTAAATCATATATATATATTTTTAAAAAGTTGATTTTTAGTACTCTTATCTTTACACCAGACCATTCCATGTGTCTATATATATGAACCCGAACGTTCTTAACGGTCAATAATCCTCAGCCGTATTTTACAGTAGAGTAGACAGATTGAAGCCCTGGAGTCTGTGCTGAACGAGCCATAGTGTACCGTTCATTTGTAGATGACATTTATCGCCTGGCACCACTCCAGATAAACTCTTGGGCATTATTCTAAATCACCATGTCCCCAAAATATTATCTGTTCTTATATTGACTTACGTTCTGAAAGATAAAATTGTTTCTAAATTTCCGCAAAAGACAGACTATTTAAAATAAATAATATAAAAAAGACAGATGATTTCAAATGACTTATGTGACGAATTGAGGAATTCATCGTCTAAAGCAAAGTAGCGTCAGATATCTAATTGATTGATTAATTGATTGATGTTTAGCTCAATATACAGCATCAATATACTTCCCAATATAATTAAATCAAAAATAATTTGGCATACACTAGTATTACAAGGGATGTTTTCATAACAAGGTTTTCATGGTTGAAGCCCGTAATGACAACGATTGTGCGATATTTGACAGTATTCAGTGTTTTTAAGGCCTTAATAATAATCATGCTAAGAAAACCGTTCCTTTATTGTCTTAAGGTGAGATTAAATAATTGTATCAAATGTTTGACTTGTGAGCGATTTGAGAGGAAGCTGTATTGATCATGGGAGCTTATATTTTATAGTTTAATTGCATTTAAGATCATAAAGCAGTCACGCGCAAATCAATTTTATAAACATTTAAAAAAAAAACCAAGATGGCGCAACGAGACACAACCAAGTAAATGGTTCTATTTAAATTGCAAATGAGATAATATTGTAAAACAGTTTATTTAGAGGATCAATTCCATATATTGAATTAATGCTCACAACACGCTGCAACAGGTACCAATAAGAAAGTTTTTAAAATATAGAAACTTTGACTGCATATTATTAAAGCCTACTCGACACCATATGCGTGTAATATCGAAAGTCCCACTGATCATGATTTAATAGAAACGTTAAAATAAAATTAGTTTGTATTATAGTCATCTACTGAGTCGTACTTCAGAAAAGTTTCTATAAAAATATAATCAAATTCAAACATTTTCCATTTGATATATCACGTTGTGGAAAAATACTGTGGAAATTAACCAAGTAGAAAGTGAAAGCAAATGTATAGAGTGATTAGCATCTATTCACTGGTCGGATGTTGTCGTTTTCTATTGGAAGACGAAGGAAGTTTTTTAGATCTGTCATTGAACTTCACACCGGAAGATTGATGAATGAAAGCTCTGTTAGTATAGAGGTCACGTTCACATTAACAGATACGATCTGATTACGGTTAATGATCCTTATAAATCCTGAATGGAACTCATAGATTTGTGGATCAGTTCTTCTGATTGAGGATATCTTTCACTAAAAAGAAACACATCAAACTTTGATTTCTTCTGTTGAAGGTTTTGTCCATGATGGATTTTCTTGAGGACATAAACAAGACAAAGTATTTCTATACGAGGGCCAATTTCGTTCAGCTTTTTAAGTCATCGGCCGACCTCAACAATGTCCATCAGATCTTATTATGTTTTAGCTGGGACATTTATTAAGTATATAGTTTATCTACCAGGTGCTAGAGTTGTTCATGACAGATGAATAACGGTCACCCGTTAATAAAAATGTCCCTATTTAGTAGGCCTACTGCTTGTACTGTATCAAATGACCGATGGCTTTTTTTGTGGTACAGTTTATTAATTGTATGTGCAATTCTCATTCACCTGGAATGAGTTTAAACAACAACCCACTTTCGTGGTACTAGCAATTTTGCGATAGTTTCTTTCTCTGAGACAGACTTGTTTCTTATAACGTGCACATTTTCTATAGATTTAATAGAATAAAGAATTAAGAAATACAACCACCAATTAAGTATACAAATAATAAATATATTTACCATATCAAATTGATCAATTCATTATATTAGATAAAGGGATAGAACAAGCCCTATGGGGCTTTATTCCCGCCATGCTATTGACAGCTATGTACGCTGCTCCTTTTTATTTATCTGTATGTACTATGGTGAATAAATATGTCAAATGTCAACTCATTCCGTTGTGACATTTTTATTTTAAGGCCATTTAAATATATATGTTAAGTTCTTTCTATTTTTACACCAGACCTTTCCATTTGTCTATATATACACACCAGAACGTTATTTACGGTCAGTTATCCCCGGCCATATTTAACTGTGGAGTGGACAGACTGAAGCCCTGGAGTCTGTGCTAAACGAGTCATAGTTTACCTTTCATTTGTAGATGACATATTTATCTCCTGGCACCACTCCAGATAAAATCTTGCCTGTTATCCTCAATGATTATGTCTTCAACATTCATCTTCAACCCACTTTGCTCTCTAGATAAGGGGAAATTGTTTGGAACGTAGCAACGTTCTCTTGACTTTATAAAACTGGGGAAATATTAACTTCCCAACAAAGCAAAACACTTAATATTTCATGGTCGCGCTAGTGCCAATTACTGTTGGAATACACCACCGTCATATAAGCGAAATACTCCTGAAAACAGCGCAAAACACCAATCAACCACCTTTCGTCCTGGGGCCGGTTGCTCGTAGCAGTATGAAATTTAATCCTCTATTAGATGACGTCACGCGATGTTGTAGGTCTATCTCTAACCAAGTATTAGCGGTTTAATCTGATGTTAGCGACTAATACTCTTTCGAGTAACTGCCCCTAGGCATAAGATAAAAACTACTAATACAAAATACTGTCATTATCACCAGCTCACTGACACACTCAAATCGCTTTATAACCCGGATAGTTTCTGGTTCCCCTATGTACACGCAGAGTTTTCAATTTTTTCCTGACAATGTCGCGTGAAGTTACTTACGCTTTGGGTGCCTTATCGACTTATGTCTCAGAAAGACGCGTCAATTGAATCTATTTCATGATGATGTGAGGCTTTCAGTTTTCCAGGCTGCTGAATTGTGTTTGCAATTCTATTGATAAGAATAAGTGTTTATAAGAACCTGCCACATGCGATCCCGCTTTCTAACCTATACTTGGAGAAGGGTAACTTGTACAAATGTCCCTGAAATCAATCACTACATTTCTTAAACTACCCGGTTTTGTGCTGAATCAGGTTTTCAAGATAGTTTGTCTCTGGCTGTCAGAGTAAACATAAATGTGGGCTGGTAATCTTGTGTTTCTTTAAAGCCATTGATATAGCCTAGTTGTCCTGATACAAGTTAAGTCTACATTGGAGCGGTGCCGCTGTTTGTCTTCACCAATGACTACCTGTTCTAATATGCTCGGGTATTATTGTGAGAAAGAACATGGACAATCCGTCCCCAGCCTACAAAATACAATTGGTCTTTGTTTAATGAATATCTGACCATTTCTGTGTCTCATGTTTAACAAACGGGTGATATTTGTGTTATGGAACCAATAAACCAGGCCAGCATTACCAATTTCTAAAGGGACAATAAATTCCAAACTATCAGGATTTTATGACTGTCATATACACACAGACCGTGTTAATAGCACCAGACATAAATCAATCGGACCACACAGAATAACCATATCGTCTATTGATTATAACGCGGATAGCACTTTATTAATGATGAGTTATCAGCAATTAGAGGCACATCTTATCTGACAAACCAGTTGTTCCTTTGTTCGCTGTTAAGAACAATACAGCCAGGTGTATGAATAATATATAATACGACCACTTTTATATCGTCTCTTAATCGTTTGTATGTCTGCCTTTGGCTATTGTTTGTACATTTAGTTTTCATATAGGCTTACTTCGCACACATGCTCCGCTGAGGCCAGCGTCGTTATAGTAGGTCTGCATTCTGACCCGTCTTTGTTTTGGATTGAGTCTATTTGTTTGCGCTGGTCTTCCACCTGACAGAGTGACAGCTTATTTATTCCAGAGGCTTTAATTTTCCTTCAGAAACAACAACAGGCAGAAGTATACATAAATCACAGCTTAAATTAAAAGGACCATCGTGGTGAAGTTGTCAGTGTTTATTCAATCAAAAAACATTGTGTTAAAAAACAGAAAAAATAAATCCAAAAGTACTTGATTCCGTATGACAACATACCCAGGGTAACTGTGAGAGAAATCTTTTAAGACATTTACATATTTTTACGATATGAACGAGCATTTTCCATTCTTTGAGCATGCCAACTTGTTTGTCTAATAATCAAAAGTTATTTTGCAGGTAAGTTAAACGAAGATTCGTTTCACTACAAATTCGACACATGTCATTAGAGCCTGAAGAAAAGTGGTAAATCATGATAGAATTCATCCGAGAGTAATAAGAAGAGGCGTTTAGTATTGCACGCTTCGTGAGAGAATGAACGTTCATAAAATGGTGTATTCATAAGAAAGTTATGGACATAATAAAGTTTTTTGGTTTTGTTTCACTGTGGTTTAACGTCTTACTCAAGGTTTATTTCGCTTATTTAACGATGGGTTGTCCATTTTACGCCCTTCCTTACTTAAATACGGTGGAACACCGGTATGGCATCACATAAAAGCGACCCCTCGTAAAAACACACATTCATATACCTGATGTGGACAGACGTGTTCGAATCCGTGAGCATCACATAATGATTAGTATGTCGACGAGTTCGAATCCGTGAGCCAGAATTAAGGATTAGTATGTCAAAGTACACTTTTTGCCTTAGATGACATGTAAAAATGTTTTTGTAAGGATGTTAGTGATATTTAGTAAAACTGCCCAGAAGTACTCATCAGAAATCAAACATCACGGATATTCATTCTCCCGTGATCGTACTGAGGGATGTTATTGATACTACAAATAGAAGTGCGCTGTTAAAAAGACATGCTTTTCGCTTTCCAAAACGACTGTGTTCAA
>JAQQZZ010132105.1:0-28103 GCA_030265115.1 Mopalia vespertina | reverse complement strand
GTCACTATTTTCACTGTTTTTTGTCACTTATTGTTTTGTTTGTTTTCCACTGCCATGGTTCGGTTTTGTGCATTCGTGCATTATTATGCTACCAGAACATTGGAATTAATAAACAATGGAAATTTATTTAAAAGTTTTTGACCTTCCAAGTCATTCCCAAACAAATTACCCACGGCTCACATATGCAAGACTTCTTTGAAAAGCTATTTGGAATATTTATTATGGCAGTTTTCAAAACCTTTCACATGTAATTTATTATTTTAATGTGGTGCTCCTTTTCAACTCTCGCACGAATATATTGCTAATGTGAAACTTCCTAGAAAAACATACCAGGACAGGTTTCTAGCTTTTTCCAGTGTTTATTTATGTGGGTCACGTTTTGTTGTACATAAACAGCTAATTTATGTAAAAAGGGAGATCACTTTTGTTATGTATAGGAAGCGCCATCTATCTCACTTTAACACTATCACCGACGCCATTTTGAGCTACAGCTAAATTGTAAGTTCTACACATGATTGTGCTTATTATATTCCTTTCTGGTTTGTTTCGTTCGCAATACAACGCTGTGATTTGTCATCTTCAGCTTTAATGCTTTGATTGAAGTGGTCCCCGGCATCACTTGCTTGCCACATGACGGACATCTGATGTAAGAATTTACAGCAATTTGATTTAGGGTGTGGTTTACGATATTTGTTATATGTAGATTTGAAATTATTTAAAATTAAATTACGCTTCCACTGTATATAACATCGAAAAGGAATTTCAATATTTTGCATATTCCGTATTGACAGTATTTATGGTCATGATAAGAATCTCCCTCCCAAGCGCATACAAGTTTTAAACTAATCTGAAACTGGAAAAAGCTTCATCATATGACCAATTAAATACAGGATTCAGTGAAAACGGAGCTTTATTGTACTGTACCTAAAAACCATTGTAATTCAAGACCAATTTGAAACAGCCATGAACCTGCTCCTTATTTAGTTCATAAAATAAATTCCACACAAGAAGTTAATGACACACTACGCACAATATTTGCAATTAGTAATGTTTTCGTCCTTTTTAAAGCAAAACAAGGACACTTACAGATTCCTTAAACATGAAATTTTAATTTTACAGTGCTTAATGGCTTCATTAACTCAATTCATGGCATTTTTTTTCTATATCGTCTTAGCTATAATAAATTGAATCACTTGTACTTTGTTCTCTGTGACCAGCCTGGAAATAGTGTGATACATTTCGTGATGGACATGCTTGAATTAATTGTGTAATCATTTTTGGAACCAAGTTCATTTTTGCAATGGATTCTGTCAAAACAAATCCAATTTTAGGATTTTCTTTATTTGCTTCCTTTTTTGTAGTATTGACAACATGCTTATCTTGTCGAGAATAAAAAGCACTATAAAGTGCTTTGTAAATGTTTGTAGCAGCAGTAATATATTTAGGTAAATCATAGCTCATATAATATATATGAATGAGTAGTAATGCAACTTTGTAAGCTATTCGTTCGTATTAAATTAGCACATCGCCATTCGATTGTTTCTTGAGCTAGTTTAGAAATATATTTAGCCAGTCTTAAACCATATTTATACAGGGTTGCCTGTTAAGTGTGAACACTGCTCTGACACAGGGCCCTGTTACATTCAAACAAGCACACATATATTTAAAACATATAAATAGCGGATTTCATCAATTTGATGTAAAATATATACAAGTATTTAACAAAATGGCATAAAGTATTCTGATAATGTTACGTTCACAAATATATACAAACAGTAGAAACATGAAGATTGTTATATAATTATGTAACAATATAATGTAAAATATAGATATGTACAAAAACATGTGTTATAAATTCATTATATATACAGACTTTGTATGTTATTCTCGTAATAAGATACCTGCGAGGATAAGGCTGAGAATAAGACGTACATGAATTAGATAACAAATATATATATTTAATAATAATCTACACATTTTGTAAAGCCCTTAAAATTACACATTTCCTAAAGCCCTATAGTAAGCAGTTTTAAAATTTATACTGGGATTTAAGATTAATGCAGGGAGTTCGTTATATAATTTGACAACTAAGTATGTTAGAGTTCGTTTACCAGCTTCCAGTTTGTACTGTGTTAGAAGCCGTTTGTTTTGTGTCGATGATCTGGTGTTGTTTGAATGTTGTTGATCTATCCTTTTGTATTTGTTTTATAAGTATTCCGGACACTCTGATTGGAGACACTTATTGTAGAAGTTGTAATTTTGACATTAGTGTTTGTGTACAGTTTGACCAGATAATGTCTCAATAGTCAAATTGTGGAAGGACAATACCGTTGAAAATAGTTATCAGTGTTTTCTGGTTGAGATATTTTTTAATTCGATAATAACTGCTAGACGTTGAGAATTTTTTCCTGTAGGTTTAGTTATGTGGGGTCTCCATGTTAGTTCCCTGTCGAACCACATGCCAAGGTATTTATAGGTATCCACCTTGTCGAGAGTTTCATCACCCACCAAAATTGACAGATTGTCAGCCTGCCTGAGACGTTGTTTAGTACCTAACAGCATAGTTTCTGTTTTCTTTGCATTAATTGTCAATTTGTTGGTGTTAAGCAAACCAAAGACATTGTCCATTTCTTTGTTAAGTCTGCCTTGTATTTCTGGACTGGTTTTGGCTGCATAAAATAATGCCGTGTCGTTGGCGTATAAAACCATTTTGCAGTGTTTAATTATGCCTGGTCAATCATTGATGTATTAAATAAATAAGAGGGTCCCAGGATCGACCCTTGGGGTACCCCACACGAGACAAGACTAGTATTAGATATACAATTATTACTTAACGTTGCTTGTTTTCTTTCAGATAAGTATTTTTGAAGCCAATCTTTTTCTAGACCCAAGATACCATTGCTACTGACTTTTTCTAATAACTGATTGTGATTCACGGTATTGAAAACTTTTTTGAGATCTAAACATATGGTTTCGGTTAACATACCAGCTTCCATATTTTGAAGTAAATAGTCTGTGACGTCAGAAAGGGTGGTAGCAGTTGAATGTTTGGGTCTCAAGCCTGATTGAGCTTGATTGAGTGGTGTGTTTTTCAAGAAAGTCATACAGTTGATTGTGAACTGCTCTTTCGAGAATTCTCATAATAATAGGACTGCGATAGGCCTGTAGTTGTTTATGTTATCTTTATCACCTTCTTAAAAAAGGAGCGACTTTGGCTTGCTTCCATCCGTTCGGGAGAGTTGGTAATAATTTACTGCCAAGGCAAGCTATATCCGTGGCCTTGCCCACACATAATGTGGAAAGATGCTTAAAGGTAAACTCTATACTGATGTCAGTAAAACCAAACTGGAAGCCACAGTTGTTGTCATTGAAACTGCTAACCTTCGTGGATGACTGAAGGAAAGCACTAGCTAGTTTACTTCCAATATTAGTGAAGAACTGATTAAACGGATCAGCAATGTCCTGCGCTTAAATAAGAGAGCTCCCCCAACCGCGATGCTATTCACATTATTTTTGGTATGTTGTTCAGGGAGGAGAGTTTTCAATGAATTCCATAGTTTATGTGAGTTATTTTTATTTTCATTAATCAACTGTTCGTAACTTTAAAAAAATCAATATATATAGTTTAATGCAATCTCTACATGGGGAGATAAGATCATGTGTAAAAACCCGAGTGAACGCATCGGTTTTAAATTTGGTCACCAAAGATTTGTGAATGTATCACTTTAATCTAGTTACACAATTCAAGGTATGCTTTTCTGTCCGAATGAAAGTTTGTAATATTGTCCTGTACGGTTTGTGTATTACATGTTGTGTCAATGTAATGTTAATATATGTCTATGTCCTGTATTATTTAAATGTAATAAAATAAATACTCTTTTATTAGTGCTTAACATAAATTATTGTTTATTTTGCGTAACTGTTTCGCTTTTGTTTGTCTTCTTTGCTTTTCTGTAATAAAAATCACGTTCATGCATTTGCAAAATAAGGTCATCTGTCATCCAATCTGGATTTCGATTTTTCACCCGTATATTTACAAATGGTGCGTGATTATCACACACCGATATAAATAGTTGCTTGAATAAGTCCGAAGCCTGTTCAGCATTATCAGCCGAGTCTAACACGCCCCATGGTAGTTTTTCCAGATCTTCTAGGGAAGCAGATCTAGTGAATCTACGATATGTCCTTGTGGTGATTGATTTAGGTGATGAATTGGGTTTATGAGCCTTGCCAACAATGTATACAATTGATTGGTCACTAATACCACAAGGAATGGCACCACTTTCAAATACTTTCTCAACTCGACATAACATTATAACAGACAAAAATCAATCGCAATTACTTTAGAAAATATACATCAATGTACATGAAAGAAACAAAAAATATCACAGTAAGTAATTCGATTTAGTAAGTCGCTTCCCTTGTTTTGAAAATGTTTAAGCATGGTAACAGTGGTGGGTGAAATCCTGGTTTAAACACATTATTAATATGTAAATTCAGTTGACTGTTTTAAAATCACAGGTGGCTTTGCATTCATTGCTTTTGGGGGAAAATATCGGACTGACTGACATCTCTCGCTACCTGGATATCCATGCTTTTTTTGGTTTGCAAAAAGGATTACATTTTGAGTTAGTGACTGATAATTAGTAACGTGGATAGAGTGTTGTTAGTTTTAAAACGTTTTATGAGGAAATTTACGTAAATTTCGGAGTGAAAAATATTTCGGTGGATTTTAATTTTATTAATATTTAAAAATTTCCCTGTACATATATATACATTATACCGCATTGTATTATATGAATTATATTTATCGTGTATTATAGGATTTTGTAAATTGTACAATATAATGCATTAAATGTAATTGTTATCTGCACTGTAAGTAGGCACTTAGTGCCTGTTGTGTAAGAAGTCAAATTAAACAAAGTAAAATAATCACGAAAAAACAAGGAGGTTAATCTAGTTGTTCAGAATAAATGGTCTAGTCATGTCTATTTCCTGTAACAGGTTATCTCCCCCGAACTGTATTACCTCCCCTTGAATAATTAAAGTTGTACATAAAATCATAAATGAAGATGTTGCAACACATAATAATTCTACAGTACCGATTTTATTTCAGTGAGCACAGAAAAAATCGAACACGCAGATTTGGAAAAAACACAACATCCTTCAAATACTAATTTATTAACATTTATAGTTGTTGATATAAAAATCATCAGTGTAGGATACAAAGAGGAGTCACTCAGAGCATGAATTTTCTCACATACAGTTGTAAACACCCAATATAATGTCATTGTTGTTATCAGATTACCATAAATGAATAACGATTTTAGGCACAGCTCGTAACAATTGTTAAATATATGCAATAACTAACGACAATAAAACATGATTACTGGAACATTACAACGTGCATTAGAGAGATCAGATAAGATGAGATAATTTTAATTTAAAAACGCTCGATGACTGCATTGGCATTTGCTTATTTTCAAGCAGGTCGAGCTTAGCGACATATCACCAACAAGAAGAAATTTTGATGTAATACAAATAATATACGTGAAATGCACTGTACAAACATATACAAAATGCTAAGAATGTTTAGACTGCCAATATAAAATAAAACAACATTTTTTTTTACGCTATTATGTTATATTTGATTATTTGAACAATCAGTGTATTAAAAACTGATATGCAGTATATATATTGAGGATAATGATAAAAAAAAAATCGTTAGTTAGTTCTGAAATGATTTGATGACCACAGGTATATATATGTTATGTAACAATATTAGGATAGACAAATAAATTTGTACACACTAAAATCAGTTTATTAAATCGTAGCTTGAATGAAATCGCCAGCCATTGAAGTGTTACGCACATGTCACGAATAGACATGCACCGTCAATAGGCTTGCATTTATATTTCTTGGTAAAAATAAGATTAAGATATCGATACCTTCTTTATTGTAGCTTGCCAGTTGTTCTGTAATTTATCACAGAAATCAAAACAATGTGTCTTGACATTAAAATACTAAATAGATAACAGGATTCTCGTTAAGATCATCCAGAATCGTGTGCTATGTTAATTCATACTTGTTTTGATAATAATGCATCCATTTCGATAATTCACCTAATTTATCGATATTGGTCAATGAATTGTCAAAATCGATAATTTTGGATTAAATGTCAATTTGACTCTTGCTTCATACTGTTCTACTGCTCAGAATACAACATAAACAATGTTGACAGAAACACCGACAGACAAAATTGTATCAAGTTGTCACTTGTGTATCAGTTAAACTACACGGAATACAAATTACCTGATAATAGATATGTACTCTCACCACAAACATAAATCGTTCACTTAATGTAAGGGCAGATTATTTTGTGCAAAGTACGTGTATGTAACCAAGAGTTTCCTCCCCTCTTCCAGAATTAAGTTGTATACCACGTGAATCCGCCGACATGTGTGCTTATCCCTCTCTGCTGCTATACATATGCCAGATACAAAGGGTTACACATTTGGGGTAAACTGTATATAATTTGTAGATTATAATATTCTTTTTGTCCATATGTAACAATACGAACAGAGTAACCTTTAATCAAAGTCCTAACAAGTTGGGTTGTCATGAAAATGTATTAGGTTGTTGTATGATCATTTGTATGCTACATACCAACATCAATGAAAGATGTCATTGTCTAATTTTTACTTATTCATAAATGTATTTGGGGTACATTTGTGTGTTTGCTTTCACTTTGGCGTTTAATTAAGTCTCGCAATACACAAGTAAAATCATGGATCTTGTTTTAATATTGAATCGGGGTATTTATTTACTATATTTAGTATTCATATATACAATGTGGTGAGGTCTGGGTAATTGAGGTTTTGTGTGATAAACAAAAGGGATTTACATCCGTTTTAATGTCACCTTTGATAATTTACTTTTGACTGAACACTTCATTGAGAGGTGTCATATTGAATGTCCATATTGGCGAGGTAATGGTCACATTAAGATACTTACCTAATAGTTTGGTTCAGTAAATGCCATTGATGACGCGTTTTCTGGTGCGTGTTGCACTGTATTCGCTGTACATTGTTAAAGCGATTAAATAATGCTCAACACAAGATGTATTGCCTAAGCTAAATAAATGATTTACATCGTGTGATCAAGTTACAACTTATGCAAATAATGTGTGTGTTTGTTTTGGTAAGTTAATGCCCTTTTTGTTTGTATCACAAGATTAACACCAAAGTGTTTATTGGTCTGGATATATTTCTCCAATAAAGAACCCTTTTCAGTGAGAACTAGACTGGAGTTTGGAATGTTATATTTCTCCTGTTACATTTGTGCGTCGTGGACAGGATCCAATAAACCACATAACACATAAAAGGGCAGTGACGGAGAAGACAATGGCAGAAGGTGACCGAATAGCGGGATTGGAGGCGAGACTGGAGACGCTGCCCATGCAGATAATACGACAAGCAGAGCATATGCAAAATCAGAATAAAGTAGCAAGTGCAGCCTCATCACAAGCAGTATTTGTACCATGGGACCGCAAGGTTCCCGTTACCAGTGGCTTCACCGACACCCATTAACCGGATGTAATGGTTGAAGATTGGATCGATGCGCTTTCAGTACTTTTCATGTGCACTCTAAATTACCAACCAGATGTTGTATTAGTCTATTTGGGCGGACAGGCAAACAAATCAATAAATCTAAAAAGCAGATATGTATAACATTTTCAAAAAATTAGAAAGATGTACAAAAATCAGAGGGGGAAGGGGGGGGGGGGGAATTCTTTACTCAAGATTTCAAAAGAAATATGAAAGTATAAGAGAATATGGCAAGAGCAAATGTTAAAAATAGTACGTAGAGACATAAATAGAATGGCTAACCTTGAATTAGACCTTGAAAAAAAGTCCATGTTGGGTCTACATGGAAACTCTGTCAGACGAAGGTAAAAATGAAGGTACGAGAAGAGCCAAATATTCGTAGTCTGACCTAATGCCTGGTCTGAAGGGGGAGAAATATATTTTGTTCCTCGGCAAACTGCGAATGTGGACGCTGTAGCTCAGGCAAAAACACCGCTTCTAAGTCAAATAGTCAAACAGCAAAGATAAATAATATCTTTGTTAAAAAAGAAAAGAAGTATAGTCCTCGCGAACCAGTCAAAAACGAACAGGGTCGTATTTTTTGGGGGGGGAACTGTTCAAATCCTGGACATATTAAGAACCACGTGTAATGCCAACTGTGACTCAGGATAGTCAGATTGCCCTACTGTGAACGGCCACATATTGGGGGTGAATCAACACTCGAAGCAAGTTAATGCTGAATTTATTGGTAAAGCGAGTAGGGAGTGTCCTTTAGTTACAGTTAACATTGCTAGGGTTACCACGATGTGTTTCTTAGACACTGGTTCGGAAATGACTTGTGATCGAGAATTTCTTTAATGGAACATTTAGATCTTTGGTATTTGTTCCCAAGTGAGTTATTCCCAACTGAAAGCTGCCAATGGTCTGTCTATGCCGTTGTATGTTGCATGGAAGCTCATATCTCTTTATTTGGAAAGAATTTTAAAAATCTAGAGGTGTCCATTACAAGAACATGTACAAGATGTGTTAGGTTATGAAACATTGTATTTATGTTTGCCTACAGGTACAGCTAAACACATAGCTGTCCAAGTTAACACAATTTCCTTTGCAAGCATCAACTTTGTTAAACATGTTGGGCCAGAAGAAGAATGAGGTTTTGTCAAATTAGCTTTAAAAGTGTCTGTTATAATTCCGCCAATGACTGAGATTATTGTAAATGGGCAGTGCAGATCTAGTCAGTGGGGTGCTGTGTATTATGATGTAGTAGAGCCTACATCAATGAATCGCCCAATCTACTCAAAGGGTGGGCTTGTGTTGAACTAGATAAATGGATAATACCAGTAAGAATTTTGAATGTTAATCCCCAATAAAACTCCAGCCTCGCGCAAGAGTAAGAGAGTTATACACAATAAGTAATATTAAGATATTAATATCAAGGCGGTTGACCAGTGCCTTCACCGAAATGTGATGAAAATACACACTCCACATCATTGTCCCCCTTACCATGTACTTGCTGCACAATATGTATTGATGTCCAAGGAAATACTGCTTTAAAACTTGTCCATAAACAGTTACAAGGCAGGGCCTTTACAAAAAGCAAAACAAAGACATCACAAATAAATCGGCTTTGTGTTGCCCTTAAGCACTAAGAGCACCATGGCAACACGAATCTACCTCCCAAGCCCCTACAATCATCAGTAAAGTTTTATCCTATGAAAAATTAAATACAGAGTGCAAGCAAAATGGACATATATGCTACTGTACCTACAATTCATTGTAATTTAAGACAAATTTTAAACAGTCATGATCCTGCAAGTTTCACACATGCAATTAATAACACAGTATAAACAACGTTTGCAATTAATAATTTTTCGCCCTTTTAAAACAAAACACGGACACTTACTGATTTCTTAAACATACAAATTCAATTTTGCAGTGATTCATAGCTGTAATTATTCCTCGTCAATCTTTAGTATTAAAAATTGTGGCACTTGTAGTTTGTCCTCCGTGACCAACCTGGTCAATGTATTGGAAATATTGTGATACATGTCTCAGTAGTCATGCTTGAATTAATTGTGTTACGTTTTCAAATCAAGTTTATGTTTGTAATGGATGCCGTCGATACACATCCAATTTTAGGGTTGCTCATCACATACTTTGTAAATTGTTCCATAGTTTCCACCTAGCACATCACCATTCGATTGGTTCTTGAAACTGTTCAGAAAAATATTTGATACTGGTGATCAGCTTTTTAAAAACTGTTCTGAATATCTACTCCACTGTATGCAAGTAACAAACATGAGCATTAAATTGTGAAAATTAAGTTGACCGATAACCAGGACTGTGCATGCAAAGGGTTTTATGGTGTGTGCTTTTTGTTTATTGATTACTATTTATTTTGGTTTATCATTTGTTCAGGCCTCCTCGGTCCCCCTTACATGTACATTATACAAGGTAAAACTTGGTTTAGTATTTTCTGCTAAAAGCAGATTGTCATTGGAGACAATCCAACTCATTGCTGTCAAGATTATACCACTGTGTTGTGTTTGTCATCAACTTTATATGCTGAAGCCACATCATAGTAATGTCATATTTTACGCACTTGCAGATAAACATGAAGATAAGAGTGTGGGGTTCAGACTAGGTTTTTGTGAATAATATTGTAATTAAAGGTGTCTACCACATGTTTACATAATGCATCTTTTTGTCCTTTTTGTGAGTAAATGATTTCCAATGAGCTGTCTCTCTTGTAATATATTCGTTGCTGCTAGACCAAACACTGGATCTAACTGATGCAGAGCTGATTAAATAATATTCTGCTTCCATGTGCTAACAATTAACAACATTGAAACAACTAGTAAATATTACGACAAATCTATCTAAGAACTCAATGATTTGTTTTTTACAAACGTAGTTGAAAGTATCTGGGGAAAAGAAAAAATTAGATGAACGATAGGCATCATATTCCAATGCGGCGCCATAACCACAGGAAACCTTTAATTCCCCTTTGACCACCTTAGATTAATGTCACCTTCTTATGATCACTACCATACTGAATCCACTAAATCATCTAGCCGCATGTCCTACATGTTCTTCACTCCCGTGCCATCTAGCGGGCGGCCACAATCTGCCGGCAAAGCACAGTGATTGGCGTTTTCTATATTACGATAAATTAGCTTATTGTATGCTTTAATAACGCCATAATTGTCTTACGGGTCTGTTAACTAATTATTGAATGCCCTCATGCCAGTATAAAGGTTATATTTTTTACCTATTTTCGGGTTTACATTTTCGTCGTTGTATAATAATCATGGACGCCATTTTGAAAGCCACGTGTTCATCGTTAAAGATGTCATATTTTTCTGTTTATATTACGTATTACGAATCCACATTTAACTCATTATGTAGGTTAATGTTGCTCTATGGATAAGTTTGGGGTTAAGAAGTGGGTTGTTGTTGTGTTGAGTTATGTATTTAACTTTGAACGTAAGTGAAGTACTATTTGTATTGGGGGGAATTCCTGTTGTCCTAGTGGTCAGAACTAAGGGGAAACACGAAGAAGATCTTTCATTGAATTGTGACTGTATTTTGTTTGTTGCCAGTGACGTCAGGTATATATTTGTACTTATATATGTACTGTTTTGCAAGTATCATAATACACAAGGCGTGTCAAATGTTTATCAATGCAGTCCATACCCAACGTTATAATCTTCTGTGTCAAAACAATTACAGTATTTGATACCTTTTCAATCGAATTACTAATTTCTCGCCAAATGAAGCTTAAAAGCAGAGCCAAGTTATGTAAAAGAAAATTAATAGCAAACTGATCGAGATAATGACTGACTGTCTTGGACTTATCGTTTATTTGTGTGTAAATATTTGAAATAAATAAATCCATCTTCTTCAATTGTTTTTATATTATTTTGTGCAAACAAAATCAATAATCTGTAAATTCCTTTAAATCTGTCGAGAGATTACAGCTTTAGAGTCTATCGAAAACCCTGTAGTTTACTATAGAATTTAAGTATATGGATTATAGCAATCTATAGATTGTGAATCTATAGAATACTATAGTTTACTATAGAAATCTATACATTTTGAGACTTTAGTTTACTATAGTAATGTATATATTTTGAGACTATAGATTACTACAGTTTATTATAATAATCTATATATTTTGAGTCTATAGATTACTATAGTTTACTATAGTAATATATACACTTTGAAACTTTAGTTTACTCTAGTAATGTATATATCTTGAGACTATACATCACTATAGTTTACTATAGTAATCTATACAGTTTGTGTCTATAATTAACCATAAATTACTATAGTTTACAATAGTATCTATATATTTTGAGTATATAGATTACTATAGTTTACTATAATACAATTTAATTACAATTACTAATATAATACATTGTAATATTGATGAATAAATATTTTTATATAACGCTTTCTATCCATTGACAAAAGTTTTTACCAAATTTAAATAAAATGTATGACTTTTCCCAAAGAATTTTTGTAATAGGGCTTTCCAGGGAGTTTGATTTCACTTCTGTCAATCTTGGAATGTTTGATATATTTAAAAGTTCTAGATCTTCTTTTGTGACATTCTTTCGGTATAGATAAAAGGTGTTGCATTTCTCCTGGAACTTCTGCTTGGTTTCATATTATTTTGTTTGGTTTTTCAATTTATGGAATAACTTTATTAATTACAAAAAGCATTCTGTTGTATTTTCGCCTTAGTAGAACGATTGAGCTCTGGATGTAACTCTGGCACCTTCCGATTTAATATTTCTGATATTTTGTATCATAATAGTAATCTCCTCATAATATTAATCTCCGTTTTTTGTAGTGTAATCTCTATTCTAAGTAATTCTTTCTGGATATCGTTTTCCTTATTTTTATTTGCTTTTCGTTTTCTTGCTGCATATTCAATATTGTTGCCTGGGATTTCAATTAGAATCACCTCTACGATAAGTTGTGGATTTACTGTGAAATGTTTTGCTTCTTAATCAAGTTCTGCTAAGTTCATTGAATAAACATCATTAACAGAATATTGTTTTATCGTTTGGAGTATTGTTGTTTCTGACATATTTATATAATTGGTGTCCTTATACAATGATTCGTTACATTTCCACATTCTGTTTTCTCTTTCAAAATCGGAAATTTTGCATTTAGTAATCGGATCTATATGTGCGGCCTGTATGTACGACACTCCCCATTTATAATGGAAAAATTAAAAAGTTGTATTTTTTCTCCGTGTATATGTTTTTGTATTACAATTGGAAATTCCATATTCATCGACTTGGTTCTCTGTCGTATTCAAATTTAGAAATATCTCTCTGGTTTTGGGATTGGTAGTAGTATCGCAACCGTATGCATCCATACTTTAGTTGAGAACTATGTTCCAATTTCCACATATAACAAAAAATGCGTTCTTAAATTCATCTATGGTTTCTTTTAAAAGCTTACAGAAGTCTGGTGTGTCTGTGTTAGGACCATATACGTTAATATGTGTCAGAGGCACTTTGTCAATGGCACATTTTAGGACAATAGAAGTACCATCGGTTTTCATTTTGTCAATAGTAAAATCAAAATTACATTCCAAACGTTTGGTTTCCACTTTGGCATTGGTAGCAAAATGAGAACTAACAGTAGTTGTTGCCCAATTCCCTTCTAACAATACTTTCCATTTCAGAGCTAACACGTGTATGTTGTAAACAACATAAGTTACTTTTTGTCTCCTTACAAATGCTGAACATGTATTTTCTCTTATTTTTATCACCTGAGCCCCTGCAGTTCAAAGTCTTTATTCTTATTTTCCTCCCATATTCTATTTGAAACATTGTGCATGCACATTCTTTTCATTGGTTTTTAAAACATGTCAATACGGATTTTTTCTACGAATCTGAGAAAAATATTTGACAACAAAGATTGAATTATCATAATGTACAGTATGCTGTCATCAAAGCTACTTCTATCTTAGCATGAAAAGCGGAGAGGTAAAAGCATTGTCACCAAGAATTTATCTCTAACAAATTTGTCCAACCAGCCTCTTTAGGCTGATACTGTGGTTATTGTACGAACTACATTTATGTATAGTTTTATTGTAGCATTTTGTTTATATAAAAAGCAACACAAAAACCGAACAACAAAAAAACAATTAAAATATAATTTTATGAGTTTCCTTTTTCTGTATTTATCTTTTTCTTTTAGATAAACTGAAAAACAGGTTTTTACCTACAAGAGCTAACCAAGCATAATATATACATAATATAAAATTTAATAAGTGGATCATTACATATAAATAGAATAGACAATAGAATTAACTAATGGTTAAAATAATAATCACATACAACTTTAAATATATAAAATTACACACTAAAGCTTTTCAAATTATGTATTTTTCAGAATAACAGAATTTGAACAAAGAACAGAAAAATATAGTCTAAGAGCAATTCTACCCAAACACACAAATTAGACCAACTGTCGAATGTATACCAATTGTGTAGTCCACAACATCAAGATAGTGGAGAATACCCCTAGCCTGTCAATATCTATAGACACTATGTCAACCTCTATATTGTAAACTTGAAATGATAGCCCATCATTTTGATTGCACAGGCGAGACAACAGTTATTGTATTATGTCCACGACAGAAAGGTTTGGCCTAGCAGAGCATAGCAACAACTCCAAAGAAAGACAATGACCTCCTCTGAGCAGACACTACACGTTACTATTTCTTGTTGTGTATTTGAATTAATGAGAGACATCTGGTTGTAAAGATTAAAATAAAAGGAAACTATAAGGTATCTAACACAAAGGATAAGTGAGCATTTCTCTTATGTATGGCACACCAAATCAGAAAAATCAAAAATATCCTCTGTATTTTAGATAAAACTGTGATGCTTGTTGACAATTGCTTTGATGTTGTAATCAACAACTTCCGATGAGTGATAATTTTTTTCTAAGACTACCAGGATGTATTATATTTGGAGGCCATTACTTCTGTGGTTAGTGAAATTTCGGGAGAATGTATTAAATCCTATATCTGGAGTCCTGGTCCGCGAGTTAGATAATAAATTTGCTAAGTACTAAGAAGTATTCCATTAACATCCACAAGGTTTTCCGCCGAATGGGGTTATCTAACTTTTAACAATGACCAGAAGTACTCGTCCGCTATTCTGCCTCATTTATGTAATATCTGGCCTGGCCATAGTACCCGTATCTGACCCTTTATCAGCTGGTTTAATAATGGTTTTGAAGCAGCTGGGAAATAAGCTGTCATGAAAATAAATAAATGTAGAACACACATGATTTGATTTCTATAGTTTATTCATTATATTTCAAATTTGACTTCTTAGTAAAAATGTATAAACGATTACTCACGTTTAAGTATTAGGTATAAAATTGTATTATTATCAACGTGGGTACAGATATTTTTTGCTCAACCAAAGTGTTCAACATTACCTTATGTTTTGCCTGAAGTTGTTTTATTTTATCACCACAATACAGTTTTATAACTCTAAAAAAAAGTCAGGGGATCATCCTTGTTTTTGTCAATTTTTTTGTGTATGTCGAAAAACTGAAGCGTACAAACAATTATCCAAAAAGAGAAATGCCAATATTTTCTTTTATAATATCTCAGAAATTAAAAACATAGAACAATTTGAATGACATGACTTAATTAGAAGAAAAAAATGGTCTCCAGAATGGGTTCATTGCTTAATGTGGGATCTTTTTTATGCCAAATTTGATAATTATGAGCAATAAGAAAATTAACTGTAATATATGTATGAGCGAGCTAGGTTCAGAAAACAAAAACAAGTAATTCAACGTCATAACAGTATTCCATAAGCCCTGTTGACACACTTGGAGTTGCGGAATTATTAGGTATAGGTAATTCTAAAGGGTGCATGAGGTCATGAGGTGCACGTAATTCGCTAATTCGCTAGAACAAATTACAGATATCTCGACTGAAAGTAATGACCATTTACATGGTGTGTTAAATGGTAATAAATATGTAACAAACAAGATATTTGGCCTGCAAGTTGGTATTTCAGAGATATATAAATTAACCAATGAATATGAGTATTACAACATGTCCGACACATAGGGCAGTTTCGCTTTAACTAGTAGGTCCTTTATATTTTTTATTATCATATGTGCTATAATGGGTCTTTGTGAGAGAGGAATATAGATTTTAGGTACAGGATTATAATATTCCTGTATAAGGAGACTAGCAAACTGGGTGCTAGATTGTTCATATTGGAATACAAAAGAAATATATGTCTTGGACCTTTTACCTAATCCCAATTGAAACCCAGTGAATACAACGTTTGAAGATTTTGAATCCAATAAGCGTATTTTCTTAACGCTTCTTTTTGGTTTCTTCTTCAAGGGGAAGACTATATGTTTTCTCAATCGGCATGATATTCAAATTATCTTTCTAGTTTGTTTCCCAACACAGTAGTTTTTATCTGGTATTTAAGCATATAGTTTGCATGTCGTCTTCTTGCATTTTGAGGACCTATCTGACACTGTCACTGGGCTATTGTGATGTTTTCGTTTAGGAAAAGTCGCTTAGTACATCCTCTGGTTAAATGGAATAAAATAAGCGTGTTGAAAGTAGAAAGAGTGCTACAATTCTTGTTAAACCCTATTTTGGGGGACTTACTAATTCCCTTGAAGGTATGTGGAGTATGACAAGATTTAGCATGGTGGGTATCTATAGGCTTAAACAATACATTCAAATCCAAAGGCCCGGATGTGTCTAAATTGATATACTTGTACACCGTAACATCGGATCGGAAATATGTCTCTATCAAGGCTATCAAGAGGATACGTATGCCATCCAAATAGGGGCTGCTTAGCACACTTTCCAAGGCTTTATGTCCCCCACTCTGCCATACAATGAAAGCAAACTTGTGATTAAACCGTTTGACCACAGCACAATCCTTAATTTGCAGGTTTACTTTGCATTTGAACTCAAAATATTTACATTTCAAACTGAGTTGCAACAGTTGAGAGTGTTTAGTTCTATCAAAGAGATAAAAATTAATAGATTTAGGAAAAGTTTGATTTATAGTTGTCATCGTATTGCTCATTTGGGGAACAGGCTTCGGAACGTCTTTTTTGTTTAACCCAACATAAAGTATAAGGATCTTTGGTTGAGGGCCTATACAATTTTGAACTAGAGTCCGAAAAGAGTTGAAATTTACACATGGGTAGCATGCTACTTGCATATCAGGGTCTAACTTGGTTCTGGAGGGATTGGAATCACCTAATAATAGAGTTGTATTAGTTACTGTTGGAATGACATCTTTATCTGTAACGGTATGTCTGGATTTCCAAAAGAGTATTATTATGTATGTTATTAAAATTAATAACTTTTTTTAGCCTTTGGTGGTGATCTTAGGTCATCAGTATAGGAATGACCAGACATTGACATCAAATCATAGTTTAGGCTTAGTAAACTTTGA
The DNA here is from genome assembly GCA_030265115.1 of Mopalia vespertina. Classification (NCBI taxonomy): domain Eukaryota; kingdom Metazoa; phylum Mollusca; class Polyplacophora; order Chitonida; family Mopaliidae; genus Mopalia; species Mopalia vespertina. The sequence continues at coordinate 11,029 of JAQQZZ010132105.1, read as the reverse complement.
GGCTTTTCTGTGTCTATGATAGTTTAAAAATTGATGTCGTTGCGTTATCTTAGTTGGAAGGGAACGGCGTTTATATAGTTTTGGCCCGTTCGTCAATCTTGATATCAACATTTTCGGAAAAATATGTTTTCATGATGGTAAACTAATTGATGAACAAACTAGAGAGAATTACGAATGACCTGTTTTGGGAAAGGAATAATTTTTAATTGACCAAATAGTGATTCAGTGTGTTCCAGTCTACTGGATGGCGTATTCTGACAAGGTGGTTTTAAAAGTTAATTACATGATGTAAAAGTATTACCCCCAAAGAACATTGCAATCAGATATATATATATACCGGGTTCGATTCCCGGTGGAGGCAAGCAAATTTTTCTCTCTTCATTTATTCAAAATATATATATATATAGGGTTCGATTCCTGGTGGAGGCAAGCAAATTTTTCTCTCTTCATTTATTCAAAATATATATATATATATAATTGTAAATTAACAAATGGTATAAAATATAAAATAACTAATGCTTGTTTGTTGAGCGAATTTCGGATGTGATTGATGATACATACGTTTCTAGCAACTGTTATGCTAATGTAATCTAAGTCTATTGTTGAAGAAACCACATGTATTTTTTCTAAACCAAGTATAAGCTATTCCACGGTATCCATAATGAGCTTATTTGATTAAAGAATTTTATGATTGACCGTATCGACAGAATTTGATAAATCTAAAAAAAGTAACAAATATGTAATTGTTACATTATTGAGCGTCGACTAAAGCATATAAAAGAAGTAGTTGAGTGATTATGCTTAAAACCAAACCGTTTGGGATGATTCACCAGAAAGTAGACCCTGGCTTGTATCGAAGTTGAAACGTGCTACTTGGCTTGGCGACACAAGACAATTAAATACTTTATATTCTGTATGCATATAAAACACAATCGGCCATGGAGACTACCTTTCTTTAAGTAGGTCACGGCACTCTACATTATGTTTTCCATCATGTCTTCCATTTACCCCAATATGTACAACAAGTGTATTGATAGTCAAAAAATATTTACACACAGCATGATTTGACTAAGATACATAGACATTTCTAAATATTAATTTAATTAGTTCAATTGTACAAATACAAATTTACAAATATTATGTGTACATAGGATGTTTGTCAACAAAGGGGTTAGATCCTCTCCCCTCTCCCCTCCCACATTGTTGGAGAAACTGTTTTGTTTTGTCTATTTTAGACCCGGTGATCAAAACGACTTTAACACAATCAGCATGCCATAATCATAGTCCATATATCATATACGCTTGAATTGAAAAAAAGTTGTGTAGTTATTCTAGCGATTCCTAATTGTTAAGGAACTATTGTAAATATCAAGTTTCTACATCAGATTCCTATGATCCTTTGTCGGCGTCAGAGGTTCTGACCATGGGATGTTGTATCAGGTGGTTATGAAGTGACAAAGAGGCATCGGACCATATATGGCTTGATAACTTCGTTGCTTGAGAAAGTTTTAGATTATATGAGTGAGTGCAGATAAGAAGCTCTAAACCAAACCTTTAAGTTAATTCACTGTTGTTTATTATGCTGTTTCTTTTTATATAGATTTACAGTTTATATGAAGTCAAATTATCCGCGGTAAACCGATAAAACGCGCAGAGGGCCGCACAGAAATGTGCGTAGGCACCAATATAATTGCTCACAATAATTTATATCTCGTATTTACAAGCTCCCTAGCTCCCTATTTTATTTAAACAAATAAAACAATAACGTTATCACACTTTCATCTCATCTGAATTTTTACTATTGAAATTATTACCGTTATGATGGTACCCAAACTAGCTACGATTATTCACAACTTTCTATGGGTCAACAACTTGATAGAAACGGTACAAATCAAATGATTTTGTGGAAAAAGCCTCTCAGATAAGCAAAATCGCTGCATAGCGAATTTAAATATGAGATTACTACAAAACTATGCAACAAGCATAAAAAAGATTTTTAAATGACATTGAAGTCATAGTTAACCATATAATTTATATATGGTGATAGTGATAGTGTGCCCCCCACATTGGATTGCCTTCTTTTTTTTCTTATTTTATTTTATTGTTTTGTCTTCTGTTGAAGGTAAGCGTTATTCTGAGGTAGTTTCAGCTGTCCATACCATAATACATTGTGCTGGGATGAGTCAAAGGCCTTTTTCTAAAATAGTTGTTTTCATAATCAGCTGTACTAAACCCTGGTTGAAAACCACATCTGTTACCAAGCCACACTGAGCAGCTAGTTTCAACAGCTTGTTATTAAGTATGGTAGTAAACAGTTTCCCTAGGTGACTAGGCAGGGTTATGCCCCTGTAGTTATTTGCATCGGCTATGTTCCCTTTTTCAAAATGGAAACGATGACAGCTTTACACCATTCATTTGGGTACAACCCAGTCGGGAAAATCTTATTGATAAGGATTACTTAATGTGCCGCTAAAATATATATGTAATCAAGGAAGTATATTCGTTAACTAAACGTCATATCAGAAGCTTTTGCGTTTTAAACCCTTTTATGGCATTTCTAACATCCGTCTTTATAAACTCTACATTGTTTTTACTTTCACCACGAAAAAACGCAGGGTCCAGCTCTGAGGATAAGGAAAGCAGAAGCGACAATCTAGTCTCATTTTAGAAATATATTCTGGGCGAGGACGTTGATAAGATCGATATGTTTTAAATAATCGTTGTCCATGGTAGCAACATGACGTTTGTAAGACGCGAAAGTGTCTGGTGAAAGTTATGCAACTGGCGACTAAAACATTTCTATGTGTACTTTATAACGACATTTGGATTTGTCTACATGTGTGTATGTGTATGTTTTAGAGGTGTTTGTTGAGATATCATAAGCAGTGTTTTGATACAATTGCAGTCCGCTGTAGGTCTATATGCCTGCACCACAATGGAAGAGTTTTAAACATTGCTATGCCAAACTTTTTTTTAAGTAAAGGGATGTGATGTTTCACATCAAAACTATCGCACAAAACTCCAGACCTTACTAGTCCACATTGTTTCCATTCCATTCAGCTATAAATTTTGTGAAGTTATTTTTTTTTTTTTTTCTTCATTGCCAAGGTCATTAACTTTTACAACCCTTGAAGTACCATACCATTTATTTTATAGTCATTGGTTATCAAGTTCTTTTTATTTGTAAAAGTAATAATTTGACAAGTGCTTACATGTAGCATTTAAAGGTAATTTCTACATAACACGCCATAATTGAACATTGTTCAACATTGTTAATATTTCCCTGTTATTTTCTGTATTGTAATAAGGCAATCATCAGACGAATCTATAGTAATGTTGTCGCGAACATCATTCAATACATTTTACAGACCATAAAGAATTACTTTTTGGAATTTTGAATTACAGGCTGTGTGTACAACTTTGAGACGTCGACAGAGGCTGCAGTGAGTGAAAAGACCGGAAACTGTTGTAAAGATCGTTCATATTGAATAACTTTGACGTTAAAAATGCTGTGCTCAGTCGTTCTTTTGCTGCTTTGTTCTGTTTCTAAAATACAAGCTGGGACTATGCTGGAGGAACTTTCCGCTAAACCCAAATATTCCACTGTAAGTATCTTTAACTTTATCGTTGGCTAGATGATTTTATAGTCAATCTAAATCGAATTCATTGTACTTCTTACGTTGAGACATCCATTTAAACAGTACATACAGACCATCATCTTTGGTTTCGAGTCCGTCTGTCAACCACCAGACATACGAGTGTGTCACACGATGTGGCTCCGGCAATTGCAGGGTGGTTCCCACCCGGTTTCCCACCTTAGGCAAGCAAGGAACGGTGTCAAATGGATATACATTCTTATAGATTACAGCAAAATCTGATTTTATTTAGAAGTGTACACTTTTAATGACATCAAAGATAGTTTTTTATATCAATGTTTTATGTTCACGTGTCTAGTTTACGGATTATAAATAAAGAGTGTCCAAGAGGTCAATTGTTTCGTTTTCACACTAACGCCAAAATCAGGTTATCACAATAACCCAATCCGTAAAACACATTCCGAGCCTTCGGCGAGGAATAAATTAAAAATCACTACCCGAGTTTCATAAATTTGATATCTGGGTCACGAATTTGAGATTCTATTTATCCCATAAATGCCTTTTTGTAATCATTTTAATCATCAATCAACATACATTGTTTCGCTTCGCGGTCGAGGAAGAAATGAGAAGCACGCATTGGTACATGCACATCTGGGTCAATGTAAAGTATGGAAGCCGGATGCGGCCACTCGTGCTTTTGTAGTTTTCCCCTTTAAAACCAAAGGCAAAAGGGAAAAACCACGAAACTACGAAGCGAAACTGCGAAAGTACAAAAGTCGAAACCACGAAACTGCGATGCAAAACTACGAAAATAAGGGCAAAACTGCGAAATTACTTTCGTTGTTTCTACTTTCGCAGTTTTGTAGTTTCGCCTCGCCGTTTCGCGTTTTCGTTTTGCACTTTGGCAGTTTCGTGGTTTCGACCTTCAAGAAAAGGGCAAAAGTACGAGATCAATTTCGCCCTTTTGAATTCGGTCTCTATCGGAAGGCAAAAGCGCGAAAGTAACTTCGCTCTTTTGTCTTCCGGTTTGACGTGAGCGTGCCCGGCATGGATTATGCCCTTGTCACTGATTAGACCCTATCAGAGCCAGGAATATGCAGCTTAAGCCGCAGTTTCGCAATAAATTAAATATTATACGGCATGAAAGACACATTTGAGAGAATTATAACATACACACTGATGAAATATATATTAATTTATCTTTCACATAAAAATAGCGTATTGGGGTCCAGTCAGTGCCGGCTGTTGTAGTTCACCTAAAAACAACGTATAGGGGCCCAGTTAGTGCTGGCTGTTATATAGTTGACCAAAAAAAAGTAACGTTATGAGGCTCATGTCAGATCCCTTCACGTTCTTTTTAAGTGAACTATATATAACCCATCACGGACTAGGCCCTTATACGCGCCCTATAGCTACAGGTTATGAATTGCAGTCGTCAAGGACTGTATGGGCTCCTATACGCTATGTATAAATTAACATTTACAGCCAACACTGTCTGGACCCCTATAGTATCTGCATAGGTTAATAATAAGCGCCCTTAGAGGCTCTACTAACGTAAACAACGACAAACGCCCCTGACACCCGTCACCGCCACAGCCTGATCCACTGTTATTATGTATAGAATAAATCTATATTACTCTATTTCTAGGTGAACGACAACCACAGACACTAACTGAACCCCTATACGCTATTTTTATGTTGACTATATATTATTATACATTTTATAAGTGTGTATGATATAATTCTCTTAAATGTGTCTTTTGTGCCGTATATAATATTTTATTTATTGCAAAACTGCGGCCTAAGTTGCATATTCCTGGCTCTGTAAGGCGTCTTATCAGTCTAATCTATACCCGGGCCTATCCAGTGCTGGCCGCGGTTAGCCCCATCTCCTGTAGACTGCACGTGCACGTCAAACCGGAAGACAAAAGAGCGAAGTTACTTTCGCGCTTTTGCCTTCCGGTAGAGACCGGAAGACAAAAGAGCGAAGTTGATCTCGTACTTTTGCCCTATTCTTGAAACCACAAAACTGCGAAAGTGCAAAACGAAAACGCAAAACTACGAGGCGAAACTATAAAACCGCGAAAGTAGTTTCGCAGTTTTGCCCTGTACTTTCGCGATTTCGCCGTGCATTTTCGTAGTTTTGCCTCGCAGTTTCGTTGTTTCGACATTTGTACTTTCGCAGTTTCGCTTCGTAGTTTCGTGGTTTTGCCCTTTTGCCTTTGGTTTTGAAGGGGAAAACTACGAAAGCACGAGTGGCCGCATCCGGCTTCCATACTTAAGTCTAAACTTTGTGAAGACGATCAGATAAAAACAACACATCTACAAACATGGTGTTATCAGGAAGATTATATAAGCTCAGTGCACACGATCAATAACAATAATTTCTTCTTTGTTTTTTCTTCTTTTGATCGTTTTATTGTTTTTGGATATTATAGTTTTGGATCTATGAAATTTTTTTTTGATCTTTGTAGGCTTGTGTAAACAAAACGGAAGAAAGTTTTGGTACATCAGTGAACGTTTACAGATCCTATGTGATTACAAGATAGAAGCCCATGGGCGACTATAGTGTTAGATATCTGATACATATATAACTGAATGCATGTAGTCTGGAGATGGAGAAATCTACTGGCAGTATGTTTACTGAGCACTTAAAATGTTAGAGGTTTATGGCGTTATTAGAGAATAAAGTATTTTTGGCTAGAGCCGAACACCTGGCGGACTACAGCAGCGGCCATTTCTGTCTTTAATTCTGAAACTTCAAAGAACATTGGTCTGATCGGCTGGTGAGCACACTTCAGACAAAAGGTCACGTGTCGTCTAAAGCAACCACCACAACGATCGGATGAATAACTAGTAAACCATATGTTCGTGTATTCCGTTAATACGTACGGAAAGCGGTAGACACTTATACATGTAAACTAACCATTCTCCAACGTCCATCAACACACTGCACATTATATACAGGAGATTTTGGAGTTAGGTGCACGATTGGCTTTTCACGCACTTTCTCGCGTTACTTGTCCCGTACAGGCAGTCAGCCAACGTGTTATCTTTAAACGTCACGTGATGTTTTACCTAGAATAACAAAGTGCTGTCTTAATTTGCACAGGGAGGATGTAAATAGGGGAGGATGTTAATAGAGAGGAAACCTACATGTACAAAGATTTGATAGAAAGGACAATATCATTTCTTTGAGTTGTGTGAAATATTTTCAGTGACGTTCATGTTTATCAAACTCCGTCGGTCGTTTTGTCCCAGTAGAGAATTTACACTTATCCAGCTGCCTGTATGGATCGTTTTATGTAATATACTTCATATGGTCTATACATAGGAAATACAATCGGGATTGGAGTCTCTTCGGAGTAAAACTCTTCTGCATAGGTGTACCATGTTGAACTAATGAAGATAGATATTTTACGTTATATAAGCGGCTTATTTTGGAAAATCCTTGCCAGATGGTTATGCTTCTAACATTGCTAGTCCAAGGAATGAATTTATTTAAAGGCTAGCATTTATACGCATCATATAGAAATAAATAATGGCTATAACAACTTCTGTGATGCCTTAGGAACGCAGACAGGGAATATGCTCTGTGTGTCTGTGCTTCTGAGATTCAGCCCACGGGAAGCATGGCTAACTTATCCCCAAGATCTGGATTCATATCAACAGCGTTGCTACAATCTCCACAACTGTGTCAGCTCGATGTAAACACTGATGTCATAATGGAACGAGAATGTTTACAGTTTACGTAAAACGGTAGGGTTCGTCAGATGAAAGAAATGCTAACCTTGTGATAACCTTGTGTATATGTATATCCTTACACCATGTAACGTGTACACTACCGGTAATGTTATAAACTATGTTTCACCTCGAAGGCAATTTGTATTTTGCAGTTTATCCAATATTCGTGACACTGCTCTAGTAAAACAAACCGGTACGTGGATTCTGGAAGTGAAGGCTGGTCCATTAAGTGATACTAGGGTTTAAAGCTCTTCTAATTTAACTTGACATTGAGATGAAAGAGGGCATGTCGTTCATTTAAGGAGAAATCACGAATGGATACGAGATTTGCATTGATGAAACTACACCTTAAGTCACCTGTCAGTCAAGTTCGCGATTGTTAGGGATATCATGTTACATTAAGTATGTACACGGAGGAGGATTTGTGTACCCGTTTCGGGTTCCGTCTTCTTGTATTGTATAAACATTTTTTGTGATTCTAAGATACATCCTCTGTTAACACAATTTTCAAACTTCGGCATCTAAAAGCCACCTGATGTACGCTTGATTCGCAATTTTCGAGCTCCATGATACATGTACTTCTACCTGTAACTCGATGTACAAGTTAGTTTGTCTTTTGTACACCCAATTTGTATGTTCGTGATTCTCTGGAAGCTTGTTTAATCTCTCAAGTAGGCTTACATGTTTTGTGTAAGCTTGTGCTGCTCAGTATTTTTATCGCTCTGCCATCTCTGGTAGACATAGTCGTTGCAACAAGCAGTGTAACTAACAGAACCAGAATCTCTTTTTATCAGACTGCATGGAATCCTCGTTAAAAATACAATTTCAGATTCCAAAAAAGACAAAATCGTGTCAGCCTCCGCTCTTATTTCCAATAGCTTGTCAGTTGGCTTGGAGATATTAGTACACGTATCCACAGGAAAGAAATCCTCAGACAAAATGCCTGCCTGCCATCGTGTTTTTCCTGGAAAGTTGACTACCGTCTCTGACTTAGAACTTAGGAAGATTGCTAAAAGTTCAATTGCCATTTTGACAGACTTAACCAAAAACACAGAGAAAGAGTGGAACATATCAAGAACATTAATCAATAATACAAAGAAAGGGATGATTGATAATTTCAACCAGTCGCCATTTGATACTGGCTTTACCTTCGATGAAATTCAACTGATCAAAGTTTCTGTATTAGTTGTTGTTGTTATTCTGCTTGTCGTGTCGTCTTGCAAACTGGTGTTCAAGACATTCTCCAGGTACGTGGGAAACGGAAATCGACCAGATGACGGAGAGTTACTCTAGGGTGCAATATATATTTCTTTTGGGGATTGAAAGCGTTGAAGGATGGCTCTTTAAGTTCTGGAGACTAAGCTTACAGTTGTAGTCATCTATTGCCTATGTTAAATTACTATTAGGCCTACCGTTCAACTTACCATGAAGAGATCATTAGGTTTAGGAGTAGTGGAAATTCAAGATTCGTTGTAGATCTCGGTATTGTGAAGTGAGATATATCTTTGTTCTTATGAACATTGGATTCAAAAAGTTTCTTTAACAGACTCATGATTGACCAGGCTAGTTTTACGTGTTCTTTTTGGATACACTGCATGTGCGGAGAAGAAACGATTGAGACGTTATGTATACTTGCGGCAAGACATGATCATGTTCATTTGTATAGGTATACGGACAATAATGACTGAAACCCACTCTAAACCAGTCGATAACATGGAGTTAAAAATAGCGCTTCTAAATAGTTATCTTGTACAAGAGCACGCGGTCAAGGGGGAGAAGACTTTTCCTTTCCTCTCCTCCCATCACCAGGGAGATGTATCGAACATTTGCAATTAGCATAAGGCAGGTATACCACCTGGACATCGAGGAAGTGAGAATTGAGAAAGAAAAACAATGTAAGCATTTTGTAATCTCAGAGTCACCAGAGAAATAAGATCACCCTCATGCCCTGCGTGTTTCAGAGCTGGGGCGAAACGAAGCCGATCTGTGCCGGAGCACGTGGATGTTTTGTATTGTGCTTGGGGGTTGGATTGTCGTGTCATTGTATGGTGTCAGTGACGTTGGGGTGGTTACCTTCATCCTTTGGCTAGCAGGTACTTCGTAACACGAATGACAAAACGTAAAGTACGGTATAAAACCCAAATGAACAAACAAACTGTCTCTGTCTTCCCACGGGATAGAACAAAGGCTGTTGCAGACAATGCTTTAGCCCTGTCGGATGAGCAGCCCTCTAATAGGGCCTAAAACAACAGACAGACGAATGAAATCAATCCATTTTATTTGAAAAATAAAATCTAATACCTTACAGAAAAACTGGATATTTGGATCTGTAAAAAGCGCGTTAGTTGATGGCAGATATTCATCTCAGCGGTGCTGTTGGCCTACATGAGCTCGAACCCGTCTTGAGCCAATTAAGGAAAAACTCATTTATTCGATATTTATGATAAATTTTAAGTGCGTCAAACATCAGTTTACTAAAAAAAAATGAGATGGGCCAATAATATGTGGATAAGTACAGGTTGAATAAGTTCATTTTGATTAATTAACCGACTTCGGGAAAAGTATACACTAAAGTAACAAAGCTATAGTGCTGTTTATATTCAAATCATCTTTAATATTAAGTCTTTTATCTGACAGACGTTTTTATAAACAAGTTGTAAAACGTGTCGAAAACAATCGATCTAACTTTGTCAGGAAACACACAGCCTGTATATACAATACACAGCTTTAGTACACACATAGCCTGTTTGTACAATACACAGGTTTTATACAAAGACAGTCTGTATATATTTTGAATAAATGACAATACACTGGTTTAATACATACAAACATCTTGTATATACAATACACAGGTTAAGTACACAGGTAGCGTGTTTACACAAAACACAGGTTTAGTACACACATAGCCTATATATACAATACACAGGTTCTATACAAGGACAGTATGTATATACAATACGCTGGTTTAGTACACACACACGGCCGGTATATACAATACACAGGTTAAGTACACAAACAGTCTGGTTTTACAATACGCAGGTTAAGTACAAACTGCCTGTACATACAGTGCACAGATTAAGTACACACACAGCCTGTATATACAGTACACAGGTTAAGTACACGCTGTCTGTATATACAATACACATGTTAAGTACACAGACAGACTGTTTGTACAATATACATGTTTAGTACACACACACAGTCTGTATATACAATACGCAGGTTAAGTACACACACAGCCTGTATTTATAATACACCGGTTTAGTACACACACAACCAATATATTCAATACACAGGCTTAATACAAAGACATTCTGTATATATAGTACGCTGGTTTAGCTCACACAGCCTGTATATACAATACATAACTTTAGTACAGACACAGCCTGTATATACAATACACAGGTTAAGTACGCACACAACCTATATATAGAATACACAGGTTTAATACACACATTGCCTGTATGTACAATACGCAGGTTAAGTACGGACACAGCCTGTATATACAATACACAGGTTAAGTACAAACACAATCTGAATATACAATAACATAGGTTTAGTACAAACTCAGCCTGTATATACAATACGCAAGTTAAGCACGCACACAACCTGTATATAGAATACACAGGTTTAATACACACATTGCCTGTATGTACAATACGCAGGTTAAGTACGGACACAGCCTGTAT
>JAQQZZ010132094.1:0-13713 GCA_030265115.1 Mopalia vespertina | reverse complement strand
AAGATGAGTGAGCCTTGGGCTGGTGGGTGAGCTGGTGGAGGAAGAGTTGGTTAAACCGAGAAAAAGACGAAAATAGGAAATAGGACGAGAAGAAGATGTAGTGAAAAAAGTTATGACAGAATCCACCAGACACGAGGATGAGACGATGTGTCAGAACCACCACAAGCACCAAGGCGCTGGATATTGTAAGAATACACAGTAGAATTGTACACGTCTTTAACACGTGATATTGCCACGTATTTAACACGTCACAGGTTGATGTCGGACCAGCCTGTTGTTCATCTCCCCAGAGGCACTCCACCAAGGGCCTCCAGCCGGGTAGCTGCATCATCGCCTCTTCCGCCTCCTCTGTTCCAGTGTTTTCCTGGGGTAGGTCTCTGCGTCTGCCTCTGTTATGTGTAGTGACTCCCTGAGGAATGTGGCGGTGATGGGTTCCAACACACGATGCTCCCTGAGTCTGACTACCTCCCCCATTCGCCGAGGATTAGGACGAGGGACTCTGTCTCAGCCTTGGTGATTGTTCTACCCTCAGGGAGCGCCTCATGCTGGTGAGTTGCTGTGACGGCTGCAGCAGCATCGATTGGCCCTGGCTTGGTCTTTTTCTTCCCCGTGGTATCCCGCCTGTTGACATCATCGCAACACGTCTCTGGCGTGGCTGGCGTGGTGCTTGTTGAATTGTCAGTATCATAGTTGTGATATGACTGGATGGAGATTGTTACCTCTTTATATACAGTAAGCGCGGACCTATGAGAAACTTGTTGGATTGAAATTTTCAGACATCGAAAAAAATCTGAAGTGTACTTCCTTGTGTTAGAATTCGGGGTGTTTGACGGCTCTGTGTTGCGTAGTCTGTTGGGGTTGAGGTGTTGTTTATGAAAAGCGAAGGCGCTCTTTCACTCTTTTGGTGTGTTTTTTAAAGCGACAGAGCTGCAATTTTGTAATAAGGAATAAGATTTACTGTCAACATTTGTGTGAGACGAGTTGAACAGCGGCTGTTTTTATCCAGATTATTAATAAAACGGTGTATTCACGGCATGTAGATTGGTGGTAGTTCTTTATATGTGTGTCTGTGTGGTCATCATTTGGTCATAGTCGTTCTACTTTGAGTCCCTATCACAAGTAGTTTGAGCGATGGATAACGCGTACTCTCGAAACACCGAACATTCAACCCACAGACAAGTTGGCGCAGACATAAAGGCTTCAGTGACGCCATGGTAACAGCAGTCCACAGACAGCAGGTCTTGAGCGACGGTCTGTTGTTACCATGAGGTCACTCAAGCTCTCGTCTGCTTCAGTCTACAAACTGTACACTGTTAATATCAGTCCCTTGTTTACAAGGTGATTAGCGAGTCCCCAAGGCTGTGCTGTAGCCCGTCATTACGTTTTTATAAAGAGTAGTCTGTTATTCTTTTTTATTATGTATTCATTCGTTTGTAGTTTGATGGCTGGAATAAAGGTCGAACACAGAACAAAATGGCGCAGACAAAATGGCGCAGCCCGTGACACGGTCAAGGGGGATCACTGAGTCACTATGGCGTCCCAGCAGTCGTCTGCTTCAGTCTACATACACACTGTATTGTGTAAAAGTTAGTCCTTTGATTTCGAAGTAACTAACGAGCCCCCAAGGCTTTTTTTATTCATTCGTTTGTCGTTTGATGGTTGGAATAAAGTATAAAGAGAGACGGATAGGTGACAGAAAAGTTCGTAAAGTAGCGATGATGAGTACCACGCAAAGCGCCAAAAAATGACCGAAGCGTAGACCCGTACAGCACAAAGCGTGTGATCGCGTGTTTAACGAAAAAGGAAAACAGCGAACGACCACAGCCCATGAAGAAGCAGCAGATTTTTTGATCGCTTGTTAGGGTATCAAACAAACCCGTAAACCGTACTCAGTGACCTGAGTGCACTCCCCGGAGCGGTTTACCTCGGTTAGTTGGTTAGAGCCGTTTGAAATCGGTTAACTGGTTGAAATCGGTTAACTGGTAAGAACTGGTGTTAGATATCACGTGGTAGGGTTCGATCCACGGCTTTAAAAAGGAGGGCTCTCGGTTGGTTGAGCTTCTTCCGGATCGCCACTGACCAGACCTCCCCGTCTGCTTGTCTGCTCTCTCACGACCTACCCGTCTACCTAGCTGCTCTTTCACTACTTGCCTGCCTGCCTACCTGCCTAGCTGCTCTCTTGCTGTCTACCTACTTGCCTGTTCTTTCGCTGGCCACCAACCACCTTACCACCCTGTCGGTCACCTTGCCTGCTCTCGCTATCTACCAACCACATAGCTACACGTCGCTGACCATGCCAAACGAGCCACGCCAACGACCGTGACACTGTCAACCCCAGTGAGATCCAACGAGACGCTGAGTTATGTACCGGTATCCATGCCTCACAAACCGTGCACAAAAAATATTTACGTGCATTTCAAATATTGGATGGATTACAAACAAGACGATCGGCAATATCCGCCACGTCTTGGTATCACCCTGAACGACGAAGCTTGGGTGGTTTTAATCAACCCGACCACCCTTGAGGCCGTGGATGGCTTCTTAGCGACTAGCCCCACACCGGACAAGGCGTTGGAGCAGCCCCCGATGAGACCGTTAGATCACCAGATGCGCCACCACCTGCAAGACATCTGGATGGGGTGTTTTGAGCATATACCATTACCTCGTTTTGTGTTAGCATCACTGCAGAAAAAAGTACTGCGGTCTCTGTAGACATATCCCTGAGGCTACCCCACATACGTGTCAAACCCTGTACCTGATGACAACCCCGAGCTTTGTGCCCTTCCTACCTGAAGCCTTAGACCGTGTGAATGTCAGTCGCATGTGTCGCCTGTTTCGACGACGCGTTCGAGATCAATATGTCACGCCTCCTACCAATGTGAATGTTTTTCTTAACCGCTTTGCGGTCAAACAGGACGATGCTCGCTTCGAGAAAGTGTTAACGGACTTTTTAGAGAAGGAAGAGACCACCCTGGTCGATGTAGCAACCCATACGGAGCTCACCCCCCGTCACTGTGGACGATATCCTTGAGCAGTTCAGTCAAATTGTTTAAATTTAAACACCATAGCTCGTTAGTCTAACCTACCGACCTATCAGTCACCTTCATTTGTTGCATTGTGACGCGTTGTTGAGTAGTAATAAAAAAAATTTCTTGTTCACATTTTATCTGTTGGTCCGTGTCCGCATTTTTTCTGTTTTTTTACCGTCTGCGTTAGGCTGTCTGATCGACCGTCCATCAGACAGTTTAATTGTTTTTTTTTTTGTTTTTTTTATATCTATCACTGACGGTTCGGATCACAGATCTGACCGATCACTTCAACTCTTTACCCCATCCGCGTCAACCACATCAAGCACCCGAACAATAGCGTGGCTCGCTGTCCAGTCACTGACACACCTCAAGTGTATATGCGGTGTGCCTCTGTCGTGTGGTGGTCAGTATGCAGTCGGCGCTTGGGTTGACATGACGAATGCTAAACTTCATTGGGCGCATATGGTTGCCTCGGTCCAGGATTTACGAGCCTACAAAACCGTTGTCTTGACGATGTTTGATGATGAACGGTTGAATTTAGGTCGTTTACTCGTGTTAAAACAATTCACCGACGACGTGTGTGATCAAGCCCAACACCCTGACTCCATGCGTCACTACTACGAACACACCGTGTTACCAACGCTTGACGACTTGTTACGAACCAAGATCAGGCGACTGATCACACCGCTTGCAGTGCTCGGTGTATTGGGGTGTCTGACGTGTGTCGTCGTGGGTGTGTTTGGTCGTTCCTGTTAACACAAGCAGCGCGCAACGGTCAATATTGATAGACAGAAGAGGGGACGGCGACCACGAAATACCAAGGCAACAACCTCGACAACGACCCAGTCAACGACGCTGGTAAGACGTTGCGACGGTTGTTTTACGAACCCAACAGCTCGGCGGCTTACAGCAATGTGAATGGCTTCTGGAAGTTGGTACGTGATCGAGACGTCAACGTGTCGAACGCTCAGGTGGTGGCGTTTTTGAAAGGACAACCCACCTACATGTTACACCTACCTCCCCGACGGCACATTAGACGGAATCGCGTGATCGTCGGCGGTATCGACAGTCAATGGCAAATGGATTTGGTGTGCATACAAAGCTTGGCCAAACACAACGACGGTTACCGCTATCTCCTCACCTGTATCGACATCTTCTCCAAATACGCTTGGGTCGTACCGATTCGAACCAAAACGGGTACTCAGCTGATCGACGCCTTTACGGATATATTTACCATGGGGCGTCGACCGTTGTATTTACAAACGGACGAAGGGACGGAATTCCTCAGCAAAGGATTTCAACAGTTTTTACAACAAAGTCACTTGTTGTATTTTCACACCTGGAACGAAACGAAAGTCTCGGTGGTCGAGCGGTTTAATCGCACATTCAAAGTACGGATGTACAAGTATTTTACAGTGACCAATACACGACGCTACATCGATGTCGTACAAGACTTGGTGGCAGGGTACAACAAGGCTTATCACCGCACGAGCACCGACCCAGGTCAGGGTGGATCAGCAAGACGTTGTCCGCCAGCATTTGTATGGATCGAGCGCTGCAGCCCTGAAGCCAGCTCGATTTCAGGTGGAGGATCAAGTCCGTATCAGTAAAGTCAAAGGCCTGTTTGAAAAGGCCTATTTACCAAATTGGAGTACAGAATTGAACGGTGAGGTGTTGGCCTGTACGTTTTACGAGGCTGAATTACAACATGTCACCACCATACCCGAGGATTACTATCAGGTGGAAGAGATACCGAAGACGGAAAACGCCATGGTAAACTCTTCCATTGCATCATGTGATTGGACTGGCCTATGAGTTTCAATTCGTGGATTCCTGCAACCGCTTTGTTACGTATTTAAACACCTCTGCACGAAGGTAAGTCGATGGAAAACCCTGGATGAAGAGACCTGGTGATGATCGACAAGGTATGGTTCGACAACGCTGATGGACTAAGAACCCCATTCTCAAAGAACGTGCCAGTGTGGTATCCATTGTTCTACTCACGTTAGGGCTGTGGACTCTATCTGGACATCACCTGGCTTACCCCCACTTACAGCAGAACGGACCCCTTAGAGCGTATCTGAGCGGCGCGATCGTATCGACCGCACCAACGTCACCCATATCAACCTCTAGGGATCATCAAGGACACCCCTTTCAACGGCAATACGGTCACTATCACGGACAGTCCTGACACAGACACCGTCAGCATCGCCAGCACGGGTACCAACAGCTCCGGCATCACCCCATCGATGAGGTCCGGTGAAGCCCGATTGTCCTAACCTCACTACGATCGCCACTACCACCACTTCCATGGATACACTTTTTCAACATCTGTTCACAGCTCTCGTAGCTGGGGCGACGGGCAGTGAGAAGTCGTTCTTCACCCCAGCTCTGATCCAACACGCTGCCAGATTGATTCCACCCGCCCCGGAACGGATCGTGTGGTGTTACGGGGAATGGCAGCCGCTCTACCACACGATGCCTTGGATGGACTTTCACGAAGGCTTGCCTGATCTAAAGCTGTTTAACCCTAGCGTCAAGAAGGGAAGTCATCATTGGAACGTGAGTGTCGTGTACCTCGTTCAAAACTTGTTTCACAAGGGAAAAGACGCGCAGTATTTAGTGCTGTTTAAAAACCCCACGGATGTCACACAAATCAACCACATCGCCAAACAGATAAACCCGGGCATACGGCCTTTGTGGGAGTTTTGAGGACGCGACACGGGAACCCCACGGGTATTTACTGATTGACTTGAAGCAAGCAACGTCCGATCATCTCCGTTTACGCACAAACGTCGTACCCGGTGACATCCAGGTCGTGTGCATACGTGAGGTATAAAACCCAACGCCAGACCCCCATACGGATCAGTCTTCAATACCCCCACCGTATGGATGGATGCACAGCATGTCTCCTCGCGTGAAGAAACAGTTACTGACGTTACGCGGCTTGGCCACAGCTCAACCTGACGTTGCCCGTGCCCTGATCCGGGTTAGTGATAACGGTGTTTTGACGTGTCTGTGCGAGTGTGTTAAAAACACGCTACAGGGGAACGTCCCTCTCACACAACATCAGAAGGCCCGATTGCAACTGTACAAAACACAAATCCGGCACTTGGCTCACAAAGTTGTCAGTCTGAAACGGAAACGAACCGTCGTTCAACGCGGTGGTTTTTTACTCAGCGCATTAGCGACACACCTCATAGGTCTCATGAGTTCGCTGCTGACCGGGAAACGTTCCCACCACCCACGAGCAAGTTGGAGGATGACGTCGGTGAAAAAGATGGCGTTGGTGGAACCTCGGTTATTGGAAGCGTTGCAACGCGCTGCCTCCAACGACAAGACACGATGTACCAAACCCAGTGCAGTATCTAGTGAACTAGCCCGTCAATGCGTTACGCACCCTCGATCAGGAGATGGAAGCGATATTACGACGATCGAGCCTGGACACGGAGAAAATTCAACAGTACCATCAAACGTTGCAGCGTTTTTTGACCTTTCACAATCGAATCCGTGGGACGTCCCTGGAGACACCACCCTCCCCCTAGGGGTAAACAGCACCACCATGGACACCACGACCACCCCGACCACCACGACCATCTCGACCACCACGACCACCCTGACCCCTATCAACACGACCATCGACACCACGACCTCGACAGTCGTGTCCTCCCCGAGACGCACATGGTGGATCTCATCAACGACGCACTGCGAGATCGACGTCACCGCGCGGCCCGAGATCGTGACGTCTTGGCCTGGGCGTTCAAAGATGTGAATATCCAGAGAGATTGGATCCCCAACAGAACATGATGAAACCCCGAGCATCCCATCTTCAGCCGATCGGCCTTGGAGACACCAGCGCGCCACAACCGTCACAGTAGTGGGGTCTCCTCCCTCACCTCACTTCAGGACCTCACCAGCCCGATCGGTACATCATCACCGAAACCACAGCTGTGGGATTCCCAGTGTGAGTCCCCGTGGATGATCCCTCAGTGACCTCACCCGCCCTCATCTACCACACACCGCGTCGCACACCCCACCAAACCGAGGGATACCCCGTGGGTCACTCCGTAGGAGTCGCTGCGGGGCGGCCGCGATACACCACCACGCGCGCGGCGGGGCGGCTTATTCGCCTGTGAAGAACCTCAGGAAGTACGCCGCGGAGAGCTGCCGAGCGAGTGGCAGGCGGACCAGCTATATGAAGCTCGCCGTGGAAAGCCGCCGGGCGAGCCGCAAAGGGAGCTCCCACCTCAAAGATAACCGCAGGGCGAACCTAAGAGAGCACGCCACGGAGAGCCGCCGGAAATCACCGACTGGGCAAGTCACGGGACGACCCACTGGGGGTCCCACAGGGCAAATTACAGGGCGAGCCACGGGCCGACAGCGACGTCCACCTCTCCGTTGGAGTCCCTATTGAAAGACCGACGACCACCCCATCCCCTCAGTCACGTGTGACTGCCTGTGAGGACGAGCTGTTTTACGTGACCCTACCAGCAACAGTTTCATGGGGTTGTTTCCCAACAATACGGTCACCCATTAAACGACCCAACTCTCCCAGGCTATCCTGGTTGACGTGCAAGTGAGAATGCGGCTTAGTACCCCCACTCTTGGTTCAACTTCCAACCTGACGAAGTGTACATCGACATCATCCAGCTCCAATATCCATCCATGGAACCCATGCACCGGCTCATGCTACGTGCAGGGTACTATCTATCACCCAAAACGCTGACCGAGGGCTTGGACAGGTTGTTGAAACACACGCATCTCTCCACGCTGCACGACATCAAAGACGCCTTGACCTTCGGCTTTGATGAAGCGCGTCAGGTGTTTCAAATCGCGTTCCATGAAAGATTCAGTTTAGGCTAAGTAAGCGACTGTAGCGGTTGATGGGGATGGAGTTCAACTACGTCGTTGGTTTAACGTCTTCAGAGGAGGTTCCCACCAACGGGGTTATGGTCTGAGAAACATCTTAAACAGCGTGTTCAAACTGATCAAACCTCTAGCCTTGCAAGTAGCCAAAGCGGTCGGTCTACAGGTGTTGAGCAGTGGTCTGAACGCTGTACAGGATGGGGTGCAGGGCTTGCCACTGAAACGGCCGCCCCGCAGAGTGCAACCAACCTGGGCAAAAGACGCCTTCAGGTAACTCATCAACCAAGAAGAGCCGGATTATAAAATCGTGCTCCAAGACGTACAATGCACGTTCGCAAAGTACAAATCAGCCCAACTCTCCAGCTGGCCCATGTCAAGGTCTTGAAAAAAGCCCCGGCCACAAAACCGATTCGACGCGTGCTCACCAAGTATCTCGCCGTCCCTCCAGGGCAAACAGCCGTCAACGAACAAAATTCGTTCCTGGGTGCGCTGTCGAAACGCCTCATTCTCGGTATGGTCGACAACACAGCCTTCGACGGTATTTATAGCGAAAACCCCTTTCAATTTCAACACATGGACTTGAACTACCCGGCGCTGCACATGCACGGTCGGCAAATTCCATCACAGCCTCTCACACCCCGCTTCAACGACAACTTGTACGTGCGGTTGTACTTCAACTTGTTCACCGGTGTGGGGAAAGCCTACCGGGACGACGGGAACGACATCTCCCGCCACGAGTTTCAAGGCGGCTACACCTTGTTCTGTTTCGACCTGTCCCACTACTTACACAGCGACGCTGAGTTTATCTCCATTCAGAAAAGCCACCACTGCCTAAACATGAAGTTCCGAACCCCGCTTCCCAAGACGATCCACGTGATTTGTTACGCGGAATTCGACAACGTGATTGAAGTGGATCATAACCGCGAGATCCTGTGGGACTTTTAGACCTAAACCCAACTACACACCAAAGACAGGGAGGTGAAAAGAGAAGAAGAAAAAACGACACCCACACACACACGATGAACACCACATAACTTCGGCGGGTGTTGAACGAAGTCGCCGGACGTCGCCCGTGTTTCGAGATGTGTTTCCCCAGACTCATAGACCACCCCACCCACATCAACCCGTCGGGTATATCTTGAACACAGACCCGTGTGATCGACCCAGTGAACATTGGGTGGCCGTGTTCTTTGATCGTGATGGTCAGGAGGAGTATTTCGATTCGTACGGCTTACCTCCGTTGTCACCTGTGATCAAGCGGTGGTTGGCCAAGACGACGCTACGTTGGACGTGGAATACACAGACGTTACAAATGGACACGACGGCCATGTGCGGTCAATATTGTCTGTACTACGCCTCGCAGCGGGCTCGAGACGTACTGATGTCGCAAATCGTGGCCTTGTTTGAAGGCCCACCCCTGGAGAACGACGTGATGGTGTACGGTGTTATTGGACGTGTTTTCCTGGTCGAACTGAACTTTGTAAACCTTGTAAAGACAAAAAAAAATGGATTCAAGTGTTTTTGTTAGCTTTCGTGTTGTTGTTGTTCAAAAAATAAAAAAAATGAGAACTCATCAAAAAAAACGGGTGTGTCTGAGTTTGCGTCTTATTAAAGCTAGAATTGAACTAAGTGTATGTGTGGTTGGGTGTGGGTGGGCGTTGAGGGTTGGGTGTGAGATCTGGTGTTAGATTGTAATTGCATGACAGAAAGACCTCTTTGGACGTGGTGGTAAAGATGGTAAAGCGTGTTGACCTGAATTTAGAAGAAGAAGAAGAAGGCCGCGCGGTGGTAAAGATGGTAAAGCGTGTTGACCTGGATTTAGAAGAAGAAGAAGAAGGCCGCTGGTGATGGTGGTGGTAGAAGGTCGCTGGTGGTGGTGGTGGTGGTAGTAGAAGTTCACTGGTGGTGGTGGTGACGTGGTGGTGCCGTGAGGGGTGATTGGTAGATGTCTAAATAGGTAGTAGAGATGCCACCGTCTAGGACTGCGCTTTCCGTAGAAATAAGTAAAGGCTGCCTTTTGTTGGGTATACGAGCCCATCTCATTCTCTGGAGTCGCATGCCACGGGTGGTACCCAAGGCACTTTTCTGGTGTGTAGCACGTCGCGTTACATCTCCATTGTTACGTTGGTATGGCTTAAGACTTTGCAGGAGAATGTATAACCCCAGGCCCCGGAGCAATAGTAGGTCTTCGAACAGAGCGATGACATCTCCTCCCCGCTCCACTCCTCTTTAAATAACCCCGAGTTTTGCTTATCGAAGTCGTAGTGGTCACGTCTGGGTAGCCATTGGTCACGCTCAGCCTCGTAAGCTTCACGGTGTTAAGATTTGACCAGGGATTCCCAATCGTGGTGTGCTACCGCTATGTACGCGGAATCCGTATCCATCTCGCAGTACTCCCAGTTACTGAGGTCGAAGAAATTTTCCATGATGTCGTAATAGAACTCGTTTGCTGTACTGGTAGACAATTAATGGGATTTGTAAAAATAGGTTGTATTTGATGGTCTTCTTGGCGGTACTGATTCAAAGGTATCGGAGTCGATCACACACGTCTCTCGAAATTAGGGTGAATTGATTCGTTTTCGAGCCTTCTTCCCGTCGCAGATATGAGCATCGGTGTGTGTGTCGAGGTTAGTGTTGGTTTTCCCATAGACGGAGTTCCCCAACAGCTTCATGGTTTCACTAACTAGTTTTTGGATGGGTCTGTATCACCTTCTCGAGGGCTTGCGTCACATGGTCTGCAAATGGTTTGAAGCACGTGCTGGGTCGGTATTGCATCAGCTGTAGATTTTTGTGACGATGAGACCGTGGTTCAGGTACCAACGAAGAAGCGATGTCCCCAAGAGAATCTTCTTACCCCACATACTCCCGATCAACATAGGTCTGGGGATGGTTAAAATAGCATTCGCCTCTGCATACGCCTCCGTGTGGCGTCCGATGTCTCGAGAGACCGTGGTGTTTTTAAAGATGGGTGGACACTCAACGAACGTCGATTTAAGGTGATCGGGTACGTGTAGGACACACTCCACAAAACCAAACAGGCCATTAATTGGCACGTACAGCGTCTAAAAGGTGTTGCTGCGTTCAGGTCTGGTGGCGGTGTAGAGGGTGAGCACGGGTCTTCAAAAAGGCCGCCAAGGCCGGGACACGTTGACATTTGGCGTGAAACTGGCATTCCCACACATCGGTGTAAGCGTAGTCCAAGGCTCAGATGTAGGCTTCGTTCTTGAGCGCCTCAGTCTATAGTTCTTCCGCTGTTTCCCCCCGTCTGGTGTAACAGTGACCTCTCTTCAATGTACACTCGTGGGCATGCCAGTAACACCCTTTAAATCGAAAGACGGTTGGTTGTCCAGAAACCATGCAAAGTCGTCGACGGGAAACCGTCGATCACCGACCCGCTTCTCCGTAAGGTTGGCTTGATGTCGTATGGTGATGCCGGAGAGATAGGCTTGCCAATCTAACCAATGATCAGCGATGTGGGTGGTGGATCGGCGTAGTGTGAAGACCCTCTCTGTGGGTAAGCAACGGGCGTAGTGCCCTGCGGGCATGTCTGATGCAAGATATTGGAGAGGTATAAGGCGTTCGCGTCAAAACCCACAATCTTTTGACACAGCTAGACACCACGTATCCTGGTGACGCCGGCTTCGTGGTGGCGGGTGAAGATAATCGAAGGCCCACCGACGATGTTGTCTTTCAAACACGTGTACATGTCCGCATCTCGTGCCTCCAACAGTGAGACAAAATCAGACAGGTCTTGACAAACGTAGCGTAGTGTCAAGCCAGGAATGCTGATAAACTGCTTGAAGACATCTACCCCTAAGTCACGATAAAAGGTGGCCATTTTCTTTGCAGCCTCCATGAAGGGCTCCACGTCGAGGTTGTTATACCACAAGAGGAAATCTTTGAGAATTCACATACCTTCCCGAGCCCACACGTTTAGTAGCGCCGGGAACGCCTCGCTGGATAGTGTCGTGTTTTTTCAGCCTGTTGTTGAAAGCATCTCTGGGTGGATGACAGGTCTCCTGTAAGCGTGCTAGACTATCCACGTAGGCGTAACAAAACGTTCCCTTGAGCAGTTTGCAGTCGTAGGCTTTGACCCATTTATCGTAGATGAAATAAGGCGCCTGGTAGTTGTAGACGTCTAAAAACAGAAGGGTATCTGTGGGGATCGCCATGTAGCTCTGTTATTTTTTAATCGCGTACTTTAACGTTTGTCGGTGGGCCAGGTAGGAGTACATGTAACGCATCGTCATTTTGAAGCAATACCGCCCTGTTTTGAACCCTAGGACGGTGAGTTGTGCCAGATACTTCAATAGTTTGTTCTTCAACACATCAGCATACGCAGGTGGCTAAGGTTTAGGTCGACCCGAAACCGGGGTAGAATCAGGGCGTCTAACACCGCTAACACGCTCCCAAACTTTAACAGCATGCGTTGGTAACTCACAGCGCTGATCTCGTTGAGGTACTCGATGAATGTTGCCATCAATTTGTAGGGGTGACCGTCGGAGACAAAACAACAAGGTTGCTGTTAGCCGGGGCGTTGGCGTTGACACTGACGCTCATCGTTTGGCGATTGATCCATCCGTTTTTACTGGTGCTGGTAGAGTAGTCCGTCTCTCGGGGCTGAAGGTAGGCTTCGAAGTCAGGCCCGGTACTGGAAATACAAAGCATCGTGGGGTAGAGAGATGCCTTCCTCCATCAGATCGTCAAATAACGTAGGGCTGTTATGAAACACATCGTCAGAGTATCGCTTCTTGGTAGATACGTCACATGTTTTCTCGTGACGGTGTAGATGATAGGAGCGCTGAAAGCTCTGACCACACTGCTGGCAATGGTATTGGTAAGCATATAGCTTAAGTGGCGTTGGTAAAGGTTGAGCGTCATCGTGGAGGTGTGCTGACCCAGAGATCGACGCACGCAGGCAGCGTATCGAGCCTCGTGCTCGAACGTAAGTTCGGAGACTGCAATGTTAAGGTGAAATAACGTCTCCGCACGGTCTAGGCGACTGAGGGTTACCCCACGAAAGTGTTTGGGCTCCATTTCAACATCCGTCAAGTACATCTGGAAGTAGCGCTGTGCCTATGTGTCGTGCATCATCTAGGTGGGTAGCCAGACATCGAAATAAGCATAGGTTGTCTTTGTATGTACCGTGTGAACCGCTGACGAGGGCGTATAGGCCTCTATAATTGAGCAGATACTCAATGTGACGGGGTAGGACTCATTTTTTTTATTAACTGTAGAGTTATCGCCCTTGACCTAGCTCTCCTGTCGAACCTCCCTGTCCTTTGGAGGCGAACGCTGGGTTGTTTCGACCACTACATTTTGCAAGAAATATTACTGGTATGTTGTTTTCAAATTTTAATTTTGATAGGAATTGAACTATAAGATAGTCGGCTCATGTTCAAACAGTGGAATCCATAATGATGAATTGAAATCTTCTGTAATTTTTGACAAATGTGCAGCTAGTTGAGCGGATTGATAACATGTGTTTTAACCCGCCATTTTTTAGATGCAGTTTCCCCCATTCCATAGTACATGTAGTAGATAACAACTGTGACTCGCTTGTTGCATTGCTGCTTCATTATTTTTATTATTGACAACTGAGCAAATGTTTTTGGTTAAAATATTATGAATACCGATTCTGATAAAATACATATAAAAAGAATAAGGATTTGACTGTACCGTTGCGTCATGAATATTATGCGTATTAAGATTTGAAGTAATAATTATTATTTTCATGAAATAATAATGGAATGGCCTCCTGTCAGTATATATGAGAAAGCTTTAAGGAATATTGTCATTGTTTTCTGCATCAGTCTAA
>JAQQZZ010132083.1:0-13714 GCA_030265115.1 Mopalia vespertina | reverse complement strand
TCCTTCACCCATTGGGCTGGCACGTCGTCATATAAGTGAAATACCCTTGAGTACGACGTTAAACCCCAATCAATCAATCAAATCAAAGGTTACCACAATTTTATAACTGGGAATAACCCTTGAGTATGACGTTAAACCCCAATCAAACAATATAACTGGGAATAACCCTTGAGTCTGACGTTAAACCCCAATCAAACAACATAACTGGGAATAACCCTTGAGTATGATGTTAAACCCCAATCAAACAAACATAACTGGGAATAACCCTTGAGTATGACGTTAAAGCCCAATCAAACAACATAACTGGGAATAACCCTTGAGTATGACGTTAAAGCCCAATCAAACAATATAACTGGGAATAACCCTTGAGTATGATGTTAAACCCCAATCAAACTAACATAACTGGGAATAACCCATGATATATTGTGTCTGGAGATTGTCCTGTCCTGTCATTGACTGTTAACCTTACTGATGTGGTTAAATCCCAATCAAATAAACAAATACTTGTGGAGTTATGGCCATTTTGACTCTGAATAGTGGGATGTTAGGAGGGAGCTTCATGTCGCCCTGGTGGTCTCAGAGCTAAAGGGGAACAGGAAGCCGATCTGTTTGTGGTGTCTATATTGCGTCCTGTATTTGTCCTGTTCTGTCTTTGTTTGTTGCCAGTGGTGTCGAGGGTGGTTTCCTTCACCCATTAGGCTGGCATGTCGTCATATAAGTGAAATACCCTTGAGTACGAGGTTAAGCCCCAATCAAACAAATAAACAAACTGAGCTAGGGGGGTAACAGACAGCTTTATATCTTTTTTATTGTGTCTGGAGATTGTCCTGTTTTGTCTTAGTTTGTTGCTAGTGTCATCAAGGGTGGTTTACTTTACCCATTGGCCTGACTGTGGCTGACATGTCATCTTATGAGAGAAATAAACTTGTTAAAGTACTGCGATAAACCTCAATCAAACAAGACTTTTTATATAGCGGACTTAAAGTTTGTATACATCATTTGTGTGACAACTGACAGATCAAGTTTCATTCCAATGTAGTTTTGTAAAAAGTTTGCAAATTATGGCCATTTTCACTTAGAAAAATATCAGATTTCTACAGGAATGCGAGTGGTAGGGGATGTATACATTGAACTCGATACTGTGCCTCCTTATATAACCATACAGGCTATGTTTTAGTGAGAAAAGTAAGACAGCTGAAAAGATTTATGAATTCTCCTGAAATTGGTGTGCTGACTGAGTCATTGTGGTTGTCCCTGTTGGTTGGAGTTTGGAGACACTGGCAGGAAGTTGGGAGAGAGCTTCCTGATGCCCTTGTGGTCAGAGAGCTATGGGGCAACAAGAAACCGATCTGTTTTTTTTTTTACTTTTTTGTGAATGTCTCATCTTGTCTTAATTTGTTGCTATTGGAGTCTGGGAGATTTCCTTCATTTAACGGGCTCATGGCCGTGGCTTAGTGGTAGCATGTGCACTAACTTATCCTACTCCAATTTACCGTTGACAGGATCAGTCCATCTGTCGACCATCAGGTATATGAGTGAGTTACATGAAGTAGCTATGGCAATCACAGGGGTGGTTTTTACGAGGTTTCTCACGGTTTTCCACCGTAATGAGGCAAGGAACACTGTGAAGTTGACAATCCGTCGTCACATAAGTGAAATACCCTTGACTACGACGTCAAACCCCAATCAAACACACAAACAAACAAAATCCTTCATCCAACTGACTAGCACACCATCATATGAGTGAAAACACCTTAAGTATGGTGTCAAACCCTAATCAAACAAACAAACCAGAGCCCCTTTTAAAGAAAAAGAATACCTCCCAATGCTTGTTATGCTTTTACATATAAGTGAAGTGCCCTTCATCAGGGTGGATTATACCAATCAATCTTTCTTTTTTGTATTCAAATCACACAGAATTTAGACTTTGGTATAATTGAAGGTGCAAAGAAGTCGATTCAGATAAATATGCAAGTAAATTCTTGAAGAAAACAATTGTCAATATCCCAAAGAATCCAAAATGATGATTTTATTAGTATTATGCAAAACAATGACAAGTCCAGCATCAAACTAGTAGCAGTGAAGCAGCAATACAAAGATACCAAAAAATAATAATAGAATAAACATTTTGTTATAAGAAGTTTTACATCTCATACAATTTTCATTTTGTGCGTTTTCAATAATCAATACATTTCATGAGACAGATTCAAAGCTGTAGTTTGAAATCAATTCTTAGACTATTGATTATGGATTATTTGACAATTCCTCCTGAGGCTTGACAGCTGGTACATTATTTAAGAAGTAGGGCATGATGCATTTTCTGGATACCCAAATCTCCTACCCCCCCTTCCTCTCCCCCTCCCCTGCCTATTTTTTAAGTGAAATATATATGGTCACCTTTCCAGATTTGGATAAAAACAAAGCGCATTTGCTCAAAACATAAAAAAACAGTTAGAAAGAGTGAAACACACTGTGCATTAACATGGATCATCCCTTTCATCAGACCTATTAGTGTTTCTGATGTTTTAGCCTTGGGATTTCTATCGCCAATTTGGCTGTCACACTATCATATGAACAAAATTATTCTATTAAGTATGACATTAAACCCCAATTTAACAAACAAAATCAAAATGTTCTTGATAATTTTGTAATACTATGGTTAAAGAGCCCATTCGTCTTAATTCAAACCTCGGTCAATATCATACATTAGTATGTCTTTTATACATGTACATTTAAAGCTTGTGGGACAAACAGACCGAAAGCAGTCGCCATATAGAAGGCTCAACTTAATTCAGGACCAGCGATTTTATGTTTCCCTAGGTGATGTTAATTGCTTGTCTAAAATCACATTTCCCAATAAATTTGTAAATTACTTTTGACACAGAATTATTAAAGCAATGAAAATATGCCTGTGAAATACCTGGATCAGATCAAACCATAGAAAGAACACAGGTTATGCCCTTTTTTATTTTTGAAAACCTATTTATAGGTTATCTAAGAAAAAATTAAATGGCCAGTTTTATAGACTTTCCCAGACTAGCAGAGCACTTGTCATTCTATGCTTGTCTTAATCTCGTGGTATTGTGCGTTATTACATTGCTCTTCTTCATTGCCCTTCCGAGGCAATATTAATTTCATTATGTTCCTAGCTAAACTAATCCGTCTTCCTTTGCAGTGTAGGAACATTATTTTTCTTCCAAAGCAAAATACATGACTTTTGATGCTTGGGTAAGTGTGCCTTACTATTGGTGTGGTGCCCTCTGGCTAGGGGCAGTTTGTTAGAAGAGTAGCAATGCTGTCTTTACTTACATGTAGCACTGGAGGAAAAGTTACTTTCCAACATAATGGAAACGCTTCACATCTTGGTTACTGTTGGAATACACCATTGTCATATAAGTGGAATACCCTTTAGCATGGCGTAACACACCAATCAGTCAATCAATTAATGTTGTGCAGGGGTAGAATTTGACAAAAATATTAGTGTGCACCCACATTTTTTCAATTGGGTGGACAAGACATGTGTTGAGTGCACAATTTTTACTTGTGTCATACATAAGTAAAATAGACACGAGCATTACATCGCTATTTATCAAATTCACCAATTTTATCCAACCAACCTCTACCATTGTTCAGCAGTCAGCAGTTATGAGGTGGCCTCTCGCTTTTCCACAGCATTTAAGTAGGGCAGAATGAAAAGTGGACAATCTGTTATCATATAAGTGAAACATCCTTATTGAGAACGACATTTACCCCTAATCAAACCAGACAAACATTCCCAAAAAGCTGTTCCATCTACATTTTGCACATTAGTAGATGCTGATGTGAAATTTTCAACTTTGTTGTAATTGACAGAAATGTAAGTACTATCTGATATATTAGGTCCTGTCACTTTTAGAGTGTAGCCAAAATTCATTAACTGGGCCCGCCAGTCAAAATTGTGATACCTTTACACAGTTAAGTAAAGAAAAATATACATCTATATACAATTCACCTCTCATATGTCCATTCACAGCTGATAAATGTCTTATAACATTACTGTAAGTAAAAAAAATTCACTGTTCAGGGGCTGGTTGCTTGAAGCGCTATTAAATTTAATCCGGTGTTAGATGACGTCATGCCATGTTGAAGGCCTATCTCTAACCCGGTATTAGTGATTTAATTTGGTGTTTGCAGTTAATTGTCTTTCGAGCAACCAGCCCCTGTTGTCATAAAAAAAGACATTACATTTTCATATTGCAGTGCAGTTTACATAAAAATATTCCATTGATATAAGATCTTATGAACCATTCCATAATTTATCGAAACCTCGAAAATCATATTTGTATAGTATTGTAAATGATAAATATAGGCCTCCTCGTGTAACAGTTACATTGAGGGAAAAATGGTTTATAATAGAAACACAGTAAAATATGCACAACATGTATGAAGTTTACAGGCTGGTGGTTCAGAGGGAGATAGCCACCTGTTGATTAGCGATAACAAAAAGCCTGTCTGTTCCTGCGTCTTTGTGCCTCATGATTATCCGGTTACTGTCTTCATTTTGTTTGTTGCCATGTTGTCAGAGCTGGTTGCTTTCTACCATTGGGAGATACAACTTAAATTACGGCATTAAACCCCTGTCAATCATAACAGTCAATCAACAGGAAAGCACAAAATAAATTATGACGCTTGAACAACTAGATTGTTTTATCTTCAAACAAGCCGAACGAGAAGGTATGTTTGTACAGCTTAGCATAAACAGTGGTCAATATAAGCACTTGCCTTCTCACCCTGAGCAAGTTAAGATCCTGCTGGGCAATCTCACGTTTCAGTTTTAATATGTATCGAGCGAGTGGATTTTGACCAGGGCAACCACATTACAAATCTACCTGCTCCATGACCATCAACCCAGATATGATCATCCATAGCAAAGCTTGATCATTCAATACAAGGCAAACTTAATATATGTTCCTCACACTACTAACATAATGTATATATATTTAAAAAACAGTGAATCGGCAAAAATGTCAAGTGTTTGTGATCCGTCAATACAAGAGATTTAAAACACACATCGATTTTTTATATAGGAGTCCTGTAGTCCGATGTGTGTTTAAGTCAGGAGGCAAATTAATACCTGTGACCAGTGATAACCAATATATTTATAGCAGTTTTTTCTATCTTAAACAAGCCACAAAATTTCTATTTTTTCGACCAATATACATTTAAACTGTGTTGATTGGCTCAGGCATGTCACTTACATGTGAATTGAGACTGACATCACTAGAAGAGAAACGCCTGAGAGATGCACGGCTGTTAAACTCTGACAAAGTTGTGCAGGTCGAACCAACAGATTGTCTCTGCTGCCTCATTATAAACACTGGTTTACGACAAATGTTCTTAAGTTCCTGGCGAAACTTTTGTCCACTGATGCAATAAAGAAAGAAGTTTATGCTATGATTGAGGTACATCAACAAGTTGCTAATGGCCGATACGAGACGATAGCGGGCTAGGTGAGACCAATTTGGTGTTTTGCCGTCACCATAAAAATCAAAAACGTCAAATCGTATTATCATAAGGATGACCCTCGGAGCTGACATAACCAGGAAACAAAACGACACCGCGAGAAGCATGATGGTTATTCGACTGTTAATATCCTGTCGGTTTTGGGCCGCAGATCTATTTTCTGATCCAGCTTGAAGGGTCTTTTGTCGGCGCTGTGATTTTCTGTTATCCACAATGATAACAGTGTTGAAGATTAGGATCAGTAGAGACGGCACCAAAGAATAAATGGTAGCATCAAGCCATGGCCAAACTTTGTCGTGGAAATCTTTATGTTGTAACAACGGCTGACAAAGTCCCTCATTGTTTATGTCCACAATGAAAAAATATTGAATGTCAAACAACGCGGTTATTATGGCAACTGCGATAATTATGCGTTTCGGATGGTTAAGTAAGCGAAATGATACAGCCTTTAACGGGAAGTGAATTGCGATGAATCGGTCTATCGTCATGACGACCAGAACCCAAGCAGAAAACTGGAAACACCAGTAGGTGATGGCAGTGAAGATCTTACATCCAGCAGAGCTCACGTTGCTTGTTTCGAAATTCTCAAGGTAGTTAATCCATCGACGTAGGCAACTGAAATACAATACTATGGTATCCGCTATAGCAAGCACGGCCATGTAAAAACAGGTTGATAGACTGATCATAGATCTACGTGTCATCACCCAGAAGCTTAGAGCATTCCCCACAGTTCCGATAAATATCACCGTTGGATAGCCATAAATGCCCAAATAATTTGAAATACGATACTCCAAAAAAGTTTCCAGTATTTTAAAGATTAAGTCCGGAGGTGGGGAGATTCCCGGTGGTAATGTGGAAGGGGAACCTTCGCCACCTGTGTCATTCATCCACCAATCAGTGTCATTCAGAGCATCCCAGGAACTGTTCAGCCAATTCTGTACGTCAAACAGAGACATTTTGATTTCAACTCCGTAACTTTGTAATAATTTTGTAGTATTAACAAAGATGATTACTATAACTAAGAAAACGTATCCGAGAAGCCAGTGTAGTCAGGAAAGTTATAACTGTGTCTGAGATAGACCTACAATATATATATCATGAGGTTCACTACAGTTGTCTTTATAGGGTTCAGAGGAAGCTTGTAAATAATTGATCACCTCAAAATACGAGTAGAATCCCACAAATTTACAACAATAAAAGCTCAGATCGTTTCTCGAACTAGTCCAATTTTAGACAGCAGGAATAAGATCACGATTTTGTTTCTCAAATTGTTCCGGCTTGAAATGTCTATTTAATCAGGATGACAGTTTTCATAACGCATCAAACACAAGCCAATAGAAATTATTGAAATAATCCAAAGTTTCTTTATGATCTCCTGTCCAGTGAAATTGTCTCTGCTGTGTTTAATAAGATGAAAGGCTGGCCTCAAAAGTGAATTTTCACCCTTGCCCATCCAATCACACTTAAATAGGATTTTATATATTGCATTTTATCTGTTCATTTCTATTGCCAACTTTGGTAAAATTTAGACAGCCTGGAAATCGGCCAACTATATCATTTCAACCGGAAATCTCTCCATGAGATTCAAACAGTATACAGAATTGTTATCTGTAATCAATGTCTACTGGCACATTCAAAATATTGTTAAACTAAGAGTTCTTCCAATTTCCGATTTGCTGTTCAAAGAATCCTTTTGATGGCAAAAATAAGTGCCAAAAACCATTAGAACTACAAATTACTGTCAAGTTTTGAGTCAATTATACTACATAATCCAATCACAATGCTGTACAAAATTCCTCCACATACATGCCAAGCCAGGAATCACAAGGTAATCGGAGACAATGGCTGTTCACTTGAATTTCAATGACGACTGGACAGTCTCTGGTTTGTATTGTTGTATAGGAGGCACTGGATTTCTGCTTATCCACACTTCAGGTCCTAATCCCTTGTAGAGAACAGCACAGCAGCTCGTAAAGCCTCCGCTCAAAGATCCAATATCTAGCTCAATGATTTCCCAAAGTCTGACTCAATCCATTATGTGGGGAGTTTTTTTCACAGCCACAGATGAAATATTTTTTAAAAACCCAACAAACTCCGAATGAAAAATGTTTATCTTTAAAGGCCAAAGGCTGCCTGTAGGGTTTTTAGCTCAAAGCCTTTTGAGGAAAACACTTTGCTGGCTTTCTTTTTTGAGGTCCCTGTGGATTAGTCTTTCCAGGAGTTCCCCAGTCTCTGAGGTGTTATCTTCAGATTATGTGGAGTTATGACTTACACTAAAATAAGGCATTGCTCTGACAATTTTATATGAAGACATTTTT
This sequence comes from Mopalia vespertina, assembly GCA_030265115.1. Taxonomy (NCBI): domain Eukaryota; kingdom Metazoa; phylum Mollusca; class Polyplacophora; order Chitonida; family Mopaliidae; genus Mopalia; species Mopalia vespertina. The sequence continues at coordinate 5,894 of JAQQZZ010132083.1, read as the reverse complement.
ATGACCTGTGAATTTGGGTTGATTTGCTGCCACAGTAACCAGGTGTAACTCTTTTATTATGTTTTGACATTCTCAAATTTGACCTATATTAAACAGTTCTTTTTTCTTCTCACCAAAACTCACTTCTTCCCGTTAAGCATGTTAAGTTTATCTTCATTAGCAATCTTGAATTAAATTATAATTAAAAAACAAGGAATTTTATTTGTTAAATTTAGCTTATTTGTGCCGGATATTTTAATGTGAATAGCATTAAAGATGTACTCCTGTGTTTGCTCTTGTGTCCCTCCCCTTTGATTTCTACAGTTCACTTCTTCGCCTGAGACACGGAACACCTGCCTAGTTCAATTAGGAGACACAACAGGTTAGATTTATGTGAATTGGCTGGCATCAAGGGACAGTTATAAGTGGGAAAGTACCTCAGCCTGAGAGCTCTTATTCCCCAACAAACTCCAAATTATATGACACTCGTGGAAGAATAAACCATTTAGCTTTCTCATTATTCATCGACCATATCTTTGGCAGTATTTCTTCAGGGAATTGCCAGTAGTTTTATTGGATAAGAGCTATAAAATACACTGCCTACTGGTATCTCCCTAATAATTAAACCGCTAAATAGACGGAAAATTCACCCGAAAATTTATTAAAATGCCTGAAAGTTCATTTTCTTTTCATTTTCATGCCCTAGTTTGATACAATATATATCAAATGATACCCTGTAGTCTCCGGTTTTTTTTGTAGTGTCACTTTTGTTTAAAAATTACAATCATTGTATTCATCAAGCCTGTGCTACAGCGTTTTAAAACAAAACCTAAAAATAAGTCCCCTACATTATTCAAAATTACCTACTATTTGATTATTTCAACATAACTCACTATTTTGCTGATATTTTAAACATAAATGTACATTTATGAATAACTTCGAAAAAAAATGCTTGATAAAACCAACTTTATAATATGTCCGTAATGACAACATTTTTCAAAATCATTTGTTAAATGCCTTTAAAGATAAGCGCTTTAAACAATTTGGGAAATCTATAAATCGAACCTACAAAAAATAATTTGGGGTTAACCGTGGGAAGACCGCATGTGAGACATTCTTCTGAACAGCATAGGCTTGATTTTATCATTGAAGATCAAATTCATAAGTTCTGATGAAATCACACAACTGCTTGATGGCAAAATTCACATTACATTGTATTTTCATAAATTCATTTGTATTTATTACTAAATAAATAGGGACATAAATGTCAAGTTTATCAACAGTTTATATTATATATATATACTAAGTATATATATATATATTATTTTTTTTTTGTAGAATGCAGGTGCAGAATTTATATCTAACTGGAAAATGTTTGTAAAGTCACATGTTTCTGTCTAAGATACTGTAAATCACCTAAAATTTCGTTTATGAACAATGCTTACATTTTTGCTAGTTGTGACAATATTACAGCAGGTAAACAGACAAATTTATGTTTTCTGAGAAATCTTGATGCTTTTTAACTGGGAAATCAATTGTTTGACTCTCAGACAAAATTTCCAAGCCTTTAAAATAGCTTCCAAAGTAGCAATTTTATGGACGAATTTTTAGGTGATTTAGGGTACTACATGCGCATTCTAGCCCGTCTGTCGCCACAAGGTAAACATGTATTATGAGTCACATGATGTGGCTCCACCAATCACAGGGTTGGTTTTTGTGAGGTTTCCTATGATGTTAAACCCTAATCAAACAAACAGTCAAATATTGTATTAACATTTACGATGTTTCTTTGTAGGAGGCTCCCTAGTGGACCACACCAATGAGTTCATGTGTATTCTATCCAGCTTACAACCAGCCACTGCCTATGAAATTGAAGTAAGTCCTTTGGTTATAACATTTTAATCGGCAGTTCAGAGGGAGCTTCCTGTTGCCCTGGGTATTGTTCCACAAAGCGATCTTAGCCTAAGTTGATCTTGAGTACCATGACGCCACAATACCTCCAGTACTGGTTGCCATGGCAATTAAGGAGCTTCCTGTTGCCCTGGTAATTGTTCCACAAAGCGATCTTAGCGTAAGTTGATCTTCAGTACCATGACACCACAAGACCTCCAGTACTGGTTGCCATGGCAATTAAGGAGTTTCCTGTTGCCCTGGTAATTGTTCCACAAAGCAATCTTAGCCTAAGTTGATCTTCAGTACCATGACACCACAATACCTCCAGTACTGGTTGCCATGGCAATTAAGGAGCTTCCTGTTGCCCTGGGTATTGTCCCACAAAGCAATCTTAGCCTAAGTTGATCTTCAGTACCTTGACGCCACAATACCTCCAGTACTGGTCGCCATGGCAATTAAGGAGCTTCCTGTTGCCCTGGGTATTGTCCCACCAAGCGATCTTAGCCTAAGTTGATCTTCAGTACCATGATGCCACAATACCTCCAGTACTGGTCACCATGGCAATTAAGGAGCTTCCTGTTGCCGTGGGTATTGTTCCACAAAGCGATCTTAGCCTAAGTTGATCTTCAGTACCATGACGCCACAATACCTCCAGTACTGGTCGCCATGGCAATTAAGGAGCTTCCTGTTGCCCTTGGTATTGTTCCACAAGGTGATCTTCGTCTAAGTTGATCTTACTGTAAGAACCATGATGACACAATACCTCCAGTACTGGTCGCCATGGCAATTAAGATTACCTTAGTCAAAGATGGCTTTGTGGAACTCTTAGAGCTAAGGGACAACACAAAGCTGATCTGTTATAGATGTCTTTGTATTGCACCTTATTATTATTATCTCATTGTTTGTTGTCAGTGATGTGAAATATGTTTTTTATTACCTTTTGCGTTGACACGCCATCATAAGAGTTAAATGAGGTGTTAAATGCGGTGTTAAACTCCAATCAATCAAACAAACAAACAAACAATATTACATTTTATTTACAGATTTTGTAGTTTAAGCACTCCCTAGCAAAATTAGTGTATAATTAAAATGTTTGTTTTTTTGTGAACTTGTGTTGAAATTGTTTTGGAATTGTCTCTGAATACTGATTTGTTTTCACATTTCTTAAAAAGTTTCACCTTTTGTCTAATTGTATAATTTCTTGTTAGTAAAGACCAATGGGACGTTTTCCTTCACCCATACGTCTGGAAAGCCATCATTTGCATTGAATAACCATATTAAAGTACAACATTAAACCAAATCAAACAAACCTAAAACAATGTTAAAATGGTTTTATTGTTTTTTTTTATTTTATAGATTTGTGCAGCCACAGCTAAAGGGAAAGGTCCCAGGGTCTGTGTTGTGGGGAACACGGCTGAAGTGGGTAAGTGCTGACCACGTGAAGTGTCTGTTTTTCCCATATAACACTCTGTCAAACCTATGTGGTAACACATTGTGAGCAACTTCATCCCATATACCTATGTATGCGGAGGAATGTCATTTTGGCTGTCCAAAATAATATATTTGCTTCCCGTAACAAGAAAATAAAAAAGTGGGGATTATTTTTTTTTTATTATTTTTTTTTTAACTAAGAACATAATAGACACTTTTGAATATCTGTATAGAAAAATTTATACATGTTCTTGTTAGTTTAGGCCTTGCTGTAGGCTACTACACTTATTTAATGGCAGTCTATTCAATCTTCATTGAAAAAACAACATAACGCATGCTTTTTAGGTGAGGAGGTTTTTCTTTTTCTAATTCATGAAAAGTTGTTCCCCATTTTCTGAAAAATGGCAAAAAAAACCCCAAAAAACAACCATTATCTTTTTTTTTTTTGCCTTGAATTATTTTGGGTAGGTAGGGTTACCGGAAACAAATTATTATGGATGGCCTTAGGTGTGTCAACATGTATGTTACACTGCAGCCATTGAATCTGATATATGTGATGAACAGTTCCGAAATGAAATCCCATTAACAGTAGCCACACTGCCGATTTATACTGTAGTTCCGTATAACAATTTGGATTATTACATGTATGAGGTTCGATCATGTGTCATTTTACCACACAAGACAAAGGTGACATGATTTGATGTCATGTTTCAAACAAAGCCTTGCTATTTCATACGACTTTTTGAATAACCCATTCTGTTCAGAAATTATCAAAGGAAATAAAAAAAATATTGGTATTTCTAGTGAAATTAATATTCTATCACTCTCACGAAAGGCTCTTGTGAATGTGTATTACTCAAAGCTTTCTGGTCATGGTGCCCTCTGACTAAGGGCAGTATGCTTTGTGCACAGGTACCCTGACTTTAGCTAGCACAGAAGGAATATTTTTCTTCTAACTGAACAACACATTTCTCATTTTAAGATGGTGTACATAGAATTTATAATACATGAGCACTCTTATCGACATTAAACATGAACCAGCATTAAGCCCGATCCAGCGTTGAACACAAATCAGCGTTAAACACAAATCAGCTTTAAACACAAATCAGCATTAAACACAAATCAGTGTTAAACACAAATCGGCATTAAACACAAATAACGTTAAACACAATCAGCATTAAACACAAATCAGCGTTAAACACAAATCAGCTTTAAACACAAATCAGCGTTAAACATAAATCAGCGTTAAACACAAATCAGCGTTAAACACAAATCAGCGTTAAACATAAATCAGCATTAAACACAAATCAGCGTTAAACACAAATCAGCTTTAAACACAAATCAGCGTTAAACACAAATCAGCGTTAAACAAGCGTTAAACACAAATCAGCGTTAAACACAAATCAGCATTAAACACAAATCAGCGTTAAACACAAATCGGCTTTAAACACAAATCAGCGTTAAACAAGCGTTAAACACAAACCCGTGTTAAACACAAATCAGTGTTAAACATGAATTATTTTTTTGTGATAAGTAAATACGCAAAAACTAATTCCAGCGAACTTATATGTAAGAATAAAAACTTTTAAGTACTTCACATTTTATATTTCACGTTCACAGAAAATGTTCTGTTTGCTAGGTGCACATGCCCCGCCCAGACCTGATGTCATGGTGATGGGTCGTAATGAGATTCATGTATCATGGCGTGGACCGGATGTTCCACTTGGGAGGATAACCCGATACGATCTATCAATGAACAACAAAACTATATACTCAGGGACAGAACTCAGCCACACCGTCAGGCGACTCACCCCAGATACAGAATATTTATTTGTGGTAGGTCAATGGTTTATTTGTGTTTTGAAACACTAAATTTGAAACAGTTTGCAATATTGACTACAGTGGTTGTGATAAATATACTTGGCGGACTTTTAAACCCGCCAAATCTCTGATAAGTATATAATAATTGAATTTGGCGAACTATGTGGAGAGTTGAGAGAGAGCTCTCTGTTGCCCCAGTACTCTCAGAGCTAAGGCGTAACATGAAGCCGATCTCTTTGTCAAGTCCTGTGTTTGTCCTGTCTTGTCTTCGTTTGTTGCCAGTGGGGTTTGAGGGTGGTTTCATAACTCATTGGGCTTGCTTTCTGTCATGTAAGTGAAATAACCTTAAATCACTGTTGTTGTAATAAAAGCCCTTGGCCAACTATCAAATCTGTCAACCAGTGCTTTAGCGATGAATGGACTGGTCCACTTTCAAATCTCCAAAAAATCAATCGTATGCTATCATTACTGGGCAACTTTTAAATTCCTAAACCAGTGTTGTTATGACCAGTGTTAATTGTTTTTAATTGGGTCTAAATGTCTCACTCAAGGGTATTTCACTTATTTGATGACAAATTATACACTTCTGTATTACACGCCTTACTCAAATTGATGTCGAGTCAACAGATATTGTTGACTCACTCATATAACTAAGGTCGACAAAGGGACTTGAACCTCAAATCTATGCACTTGCCTAGTCCTGATATAACCGAGAATTCATATGCATATATACCTATTCTCGGTTATGAAGTTGCTTCTAATAATTGGAT